>CM037851.1:202555422-202577632 GCA_021234595.1 Delia radicum
TCACAGTCAAAAATCATATTTTCAAAAATTTAATTTTTGTAAGACGAACTTGGTTAAGATAAAACCTCGGTTATTACGAACTAGTTTGAAATTCCTAACGTTTTGATAAAAAGTTCAAATTAACATCTGTTAATACGAACTTGCTTAAGATGAAATCACGATTAAGACGAAGTGTTTTTGACAGTCCCACAAACAAATTTTATATAAGTATAATTTTCTATTGTTAATACTAAATTCCCAAAAATTTCAGAACACACAGAAATTCTTTCCCAATTGTATCAAAAACTATTTATTATTTACAATTCCATGTGAAAATTGATTCATATATGAACATATATGATCATATATGGGCTTGTTATATGGGAATAGCTGGCCCTTTCAGGAATGTGTTGATAGATCTATTTCGGGAGTTTTCTTATAAAAAATTAATTATATCAAAATTGGTCAGATTATGTTCACCAATCGGCCTCATTAATTCGCTTAGAAATCGAATATTAACAAAAAGTAAGTGATTAGGATTGTGTGTGCTATCCTTATTGCTAGGAAGAAGACCAACATAGAAAAGAAAGTTTGTATTCTTCTTCAATAAAACAAGAAGTTAACTTTAAAAAATAAACAAGACATTTTATAAGTTTACAAAAAAACTTGAAAGTAAAAAGGTGACAACATTAGCGAAAGCATTAATATTTTCACTGGTCTTGTAATCTAAACCATTTAAGGTTACATGCAAAATCACTTTAAAAAAATAATAAATCGATTAAAAACTAAATTTTTATACAAAATTTATTTTATAACTTCTTATACGATTGACAAAATATTAAGTTTGATTCACATGCTATCCACCTCTATACTCGTACACCCATATCTACTATTTCCCAGTATTATTGGTATGACAATAAATGGCTAAATCTTCCGGTCCAGATGCAATACTAGCTATTTTTTTATAGCTAGATGAAAAAAAATCGCTAGATCTAGCCGGATAGTAGTCAAAAAGGCAACCTTGTTGACCAATGTAACACTGAATGTTTAAAACAAAAAAAAAAAAAAAAATGTCGAACACACATATGAACTAAAAGAAACGAACTACTTCAATAAATGAAAATAAAAGAAATGAACTATTTAGCACAACTTAACTCAAAATTAATATTCGGCGGCCGTTAATTTTTGAAGTGATTTTTATCGCAATGAAATGGCTATGTACCTACGTCGTTATTCTACTGTGTTCCAAAATTAATTTGATTCGAATTTAGATTAAATTCGTAATGGTTACGCGTTTGACTATTACACAGATGGTCCCGGGTTCGATTCCCGGTGACGACAACATCAATTTAGAAAAATAATATGTATGAGTTTTCTATCACTTATATGTATCGCTGCGCCCACTTCGGTGTTCCCATAAGCACTTAACACCATCGAAGTAAAATAATGAATCAGGGCTATGAAACAAAAAGCTTCAATAAATTCGCCAACTCTACATTAGGTAGGCGAGCAACAACTGTTCTAAGACTTGTCTACTCGCGCAATTACAATGTTGCCATGCTTGAAGTCCCTTCATCTTTCACCACCTTTCATCTCTCCACTATCCCCTTTCCAAATAAAGCAACACATTAATTAATAGGAAGAATTTCCTGAGTGTTGTTTCTCTTTTAAAAAAAAAAAAAAAAGTAAAACCTAAATATGCCCGATTGTAAAAAAATTTGTATTGATTTTAATTCAGCTAGAAATCGTCACTCTGCATATAACGTGAAATACGTGTCGTATGAGTGATATCGTGAAATATTTAAAAATTAATAATACGCCTCCAAAGATTCGTCCTAACTCAGCAAATTTGGCAATGCTCATTTTTTCTTTTTGGTTAAGTTGATGTTGGCTAGCTGGTATAATTTTTATTTTATCAGGTGCCACTCTCATAGAAAATAGTTCCTAGAAACATTTAGTTTTGATTTCATTGTATTATTATTTTGTATAAAATTAAAAGCCAATTTTTATGGAAAACGAAAAACCGATTTTTTTTTTAAATTAAGTCAAACATTTTCCGAATTGGCAAAAAAAAAAGTTTGGTTCACAAAAATCGAACATATATATAATTTTAAATGAGTTTTAAGTAAAAAAAAAAAATAAACTCAACCTTAATGTATACGAAATAAGAGATATTAACTATATGATACAAAAAATATGTGTTGTTCAGTATATAAAAAAATATATAAAATAATAAATACATAAAAAAACTACAGGAATATTAAAAAAAAAGAAAACATATTCAATATCTTAGTAATATTAAAAGAAAAAAAAAAAAAAAACATAAAGAAAAGGCTTTTTATAAAATTTTAATTTAAAAACTACATTTAAAGACTTGTTTGGTTTTCGAATGGAAAGTATTTCCAACTGGAGAGAGAATTTTAATTAGACTATTTTTAAATTCTAATACAAAACTCTGAAATATCAATTAAATATTCTGTTTCGACATTCTGAAAATACTTTGTTTTTGAAATTCCCTGGGGAATTAAATTCAAATAATTTCTTGTCCATTTTTTAAACGAATTTTTAAACATTAAAAATGAATTAGAAATGAGTTTTACAGCATAACAAGCTTTCCCTTTCTCGAAAACTTGAAATTTACAATTTTATTGAGAATTACAATTTATTTTTAACTTTCCTTACGAAAACCAGTCCTAGATTAGTATGCTATTAATTTGAGTTACTGTAATAAAATTAAGCACATCATTTAAATAAAATTAAAAAAAAAAAAACTATATGAAAACTACAGGGCCATTTAAATGTTAAAACTGCTTTTGGCATTTTTTAGAAATTTTTTGGTTTTATTAACAAACAAATTATAAAACAATAAAAACTTAAAAAAAAATTGTTATGAATGTATTTATTTTTGTAGTTAAAATAAACATTTTTTCTATAGATATTTTTTTTTGTATTTAAAAAATAATACAAAAATACACGTAGTGAGATTAGTTTTAAGCATTTACAAAAAAAAAAATTATTAATATTATAAAACAAAATTACGCTTGGTTAGATATAGTATAAAACAACACTCAAAGATTTTATTCAGTAGCTAAACGTCATCCAAAATTATTTTATTTTTTATATATAAAAAATTTAATTTTATTTATTTTTTATTACATAATTTTATTTTAAAGTCAAAAAATTATGTGCATAATTTTTAAAAAATTAATAAATGGTTTAAAAAAATATTATACAGAACCTATTGAAAAATAAATTTTCCTAATTTTTCTCAGAAATTTACCTTTTTTTCCCATGAAAATTAAATTTTCCCATGAAAATTAAATTTTCCGATTTTCCACAGAAGCTCCTAAATTTTCCGGCTAATTTTATTTTTTTTGGATTCCTCATATTTTTGCTTTAAGAATCAGCAATAAAAAAATGGGCCCGACTCCTTGTTTGGACAGGAGAAGAGCATTTAAGAGACCACCTTGTTCTCATTGTTTTTATATTTTTTATAATTGAATTATTTTTAATTATTTAACAAGAAAAATTAGGAAAATTATTTTTTTCAATTAAAGCCTGATTCAATATCTTCCCAACGAGCTATCACTCGTTGCGATCGCTTTAGTAGTTTTTTTTAAAACAAACTTTCAATGAGGTCCCTTATGAAGAATTCTTCAATTTTGTCACATGACAGTGGTGCACACCACCACTAACCAGTCACTATAAAAAAAAAAAAAAATATGTAGGTACATTATTTTTTGCTGGGCAATCGATTGAGACTATTTATTTTAAAATCGGAGAGGGGTCGTCCAAAAATTTGCCAATTTTGATCGTTTTCATATGGAATTGCTCTATGAATAACGAATGCGGAATAAAATTGCAACAAAATTTTATATGTTGTAGTTTTTTCTAAAACTAACGTAAATTTTATTTCACTTTAAAAAAAAAACAATACATACTATTAATTTAATGTAAAAAAAAAATTGGTCCCCATCCGATCCGCTTTGCGGCAGTTTTGGGGAACTTTTTCTATATAGCTGTTGAAAATATCGATGTTGGCATTTTGAGCAGTTCCTTTTTAATTTTTCGATCAGATTTTTTGTATTTTTTCGGTCTAAAGCCACCAGCATAAACTCTTCGCTTTAAATTAGCCCAAAAATCTTCGATGGACGTAATTGCAGGACATTTGGTGGGTTTTCTTCTTTATGAGCATATGGTATATGAAGTGTGTTCATAGCTTCTACGGGTTTTCGAGCGTAATGGCTAGATGCTAAGTTTGGCCAGAAGATCACATTTAGGCCTCGATGCATCTTTTCTATGAAATCCTTCACTTTTGGCAAACAGTGCTCAATATATCGTTCAGCATTGACGGCCAATCCAGATTCAAAAAACACTGGTTCCGACATCCCTTGCGAACTTATTGCAAGCCATAGTAAAACTTTTTATTTTGTTATCAGTAGGTTTCTTTCCTTCGAAAAAAGTGCCTTCCCTGCCATTCATTGCCATCTACAAAATGAGAAATAATTTCCGAAGTTTTCCAATTAGTATGTTTATTGAAAAAATTACAAATTGTTTCTCGACGTTGTTCTTCTTTTGTCGACATTTTAAAATAATTAAATGTCAATTTATTGATAAAATTTTCAAAGCAACATGAGAAACATGTGGTTATTCAAATATAACGGTAACAAATTTGTAGCTTTAGTACTTTTTTTTTCCAGGGTTCAAAATATGTTGCAATTTTTTTTCCGCATACGTTATAGGCGTACATTATTCTAAATAAAATTTATAACTGGTTTTGTAAAAGATAACTTCCAATAAATTGGTGTAGGAATTTTATTGCAAGTTATAATACAAGTTTATAATATTGTAGTTACTTATAAAAGTTAATGACAAAATATTTTTTTCGTTTTTTTATTTTAATTTAGTTATCAGCTTTTTCATTTCATTAAATGTTAGTTTATGACATGTCTACCAAAATATTCTCTGAGTGTGCTTGATACTAAACTAATGCATTTGATAAAATCTTCCTAAGCCACGTCCACACCAAAATTGGAAACACGAAATTTGCCAAAATACATACATCTCTTTATTAAATTACAAATGTTTATTATTCTTTTCCACTCGTTTTGGCAAAACTCGTGTTTTGCCTTCAGGTGTGAATGCCATACTAGACATAACGTAAGGCTGTGTGTGAATAAACTATTCAGAAATTTTAAATAAAATTTATGAATCACTCAGAAATAGTTCAGCCACACACATCCTTATATGGCGTTCACACCTAAATTTTAAGCACAAGTTTTGCCAAAACTCTTATAAAAGAATATAGAACCCTTTGTAATGGAATAAATATACATATTTAATACTTGACAAAACGAGTGTTTGGCATTTTGGCGTGAAAAGCGTATTAGTTTTAAAATTGATTTCGAGCCGAGCCCTCTAAATATATGAGTTTTTAATACTAAAACCATACGTAAATGTAGTTTTGCTGTATAAATGTGTAAACAGGTAACTAAATAAAATGTATTACATAATAAAGTATAAATAATAATCTATTAATATAAGCATATAAAAAGAAATATGTTGGTATGTAACTATATGTATGAATAACATAAGTAATATACATAATATAAATATATTTAATGTATGGCATGTATAACGATTATATTTTGTTAGTGATGATTATAAAATATAACTGTACCTTTTTGAAGGTATAAAAACTCAAAAAATATCAAACGAATATTAAAAATAATGAAAAACTAAAAACAAATTGTTGAATAAAATTCTATAGTGAAGATGGTAATTATACATTTAATATGGTCGTTCTTATTTAACTTTCCTTATTAGTTTCTTCCAGGTGTGGGTTTAGAATTGTATTAGACATATTCCGTTCGGTTACAGCTTTTAAGTATAATTTGTTTCTTGTTATACACAAATTTTAGAAGTCATAATGTATTCAGGACACTTTACAATTTTATTTCTGTTTACACACAAATTAGAAGATATATTTGTTACTGGTCGTTTTTTCCTATTTCAGAAGATAATATTTATTTCTCGGTATTTTTATTTACACAGACATTGGAAGACATATTTATACTGGTGCTTTTTTTCTTTTTGTAGAAGCCAATTATTATTTCTGTACATTTTTTCTTTTATTTCTGTTTATACAACATGTTAGATAATATATCAGTTTTTATAATCCTTTTTTCTTTTATTTTCGTTTACACACAAATTGGAATTACTATACTTTACTCTTTATTTTTTTCTTTTTATTACTGTTTACACACAATTTTGTTTTGGATGTAAAAAAAGATTACATTACAAACAATAGCACATACCTGAGTTTTCTTGTTTACTTAAATATTGGAATTTATTTTAATAAACTGATAATATAAAATATATAAATTAGAATAAGGTGAGTTTTGTAAGAGTTATAAATATAAATGTAAACAATTTATAATTTCCTTAGCTATATGCAGACCTTTGAAAATATAATTCAATAACTTAATTTTCAAAAATTAATTTACGAAACAAAATTTTTTGATCCGCGAATTAAGTCTTGATTTTGTTGAAATTTATATTTTTAATTTTTGCTGACATGCAGTTAATATACCTGATTTAAGAAAAATTTCAAATATCAAATTAAATTTTCTCATAATTAATTGATATTTTAAATGAAAAGCGTAAAATTTTGATTTAATTCTCCTTTGTTTATAATTCTTCAAAGGTCTGGCTATATATCTTGCTAGTACACGCAACATTTGAAGAAGAAAAGACACGACTTTGAAAGAAAATCTCACAACAATTTTAAATTACAGAGCATTCATACATTAACATAAGTGCAGCAAATTAGGTAAAAAAATATACAAAAAACAGAAGAAAATAAATTATAGAACTGTGATAGGAACTGCAAAACAAGATCATTAATTTGTTTCCTCTTTATCATTTTTCTTTGGTGAAAAATCATTTAAGAAATTCAACCATTCGGAAAAATCAACATCCGGGTAAGCATCCTTTTGTTTAAGTAAAACATTTTGTAGACTAATAATAAATTTCAAATCGGTACGATATTTTAATATAATAGCCTCGTCTATGTATATGTCAGCTAATGGTAAATCAACTTTTGGTTTAGACATTCTAACCGTCAGTTTTAGTAAACCCTCCAATTGTTTAATATCTTTGGCCATTTTCTTTAACACCAATACACCACTACCATGGGTAGGCCAACGGTGCACAGAATCATTAGTAGTAGTAAGATGAGAAATTTGCGTCGTCTCAGTGATGACATGTAAAAACGTTTAGAACCATGAAAATCACAATAGCTACGTAAAGCGTCTAAAAGTAAATGCAAATATTGCTCCCGTGATATATATTCATCTGGATTGGTAAGTTCGGATGCCGGTTTATATTTCAACCATCTCTTTTTGGCCACATCTAAAGCAATTTTCTGTGGTGTTAATGTTTCGGAACTGGTAAATTGAAACATAATTAAAACATTATCTATAAATTCGTAACGAACATATGGTATACGTAGTAGTTCAATAGTTTCCATATATTTTAAAATTTCTTCACGGTTATGGGCTATAAAAAAGGGAAATATTAAAGTTTTTTCAATTAATTATTAATTAACTATAATTTACCTTTAAAAATTTTGAAATATTCATGTATTAATGTTTTTGTTTGTTCTCCCAAAAAAGGATATTTAACCCCAATTGCTGTATTTTCCATATCAGCAGTATTACTAGCAACCATTAGCAGGGAGATATAGCGCTTAAAAAAAAAAATTAATGAGTAAATAGAAACATTTTAGTTCTATTTTTTTAAGTACCATTTTTAAAGAAAACTACATTTTTATAAATTGTAACCATAAAACCTACGTACCTCTAATACTTCTAGTCTATTTTTACATAAACCTTTAGCAGCAGCATCGCTGTAAACACTAAAAATTCTTCGTGCCACTCGTGTCATTCTAGTATATTGTGTCAATTCACACAAGACCACTATTAAAGGACGATTGTCTGAACAAAATATCCATTCTTTAGTCTTCTTATTATGATGTAACATCCACATGGCTAAAATCATTTTCCAATATTTGTAGCAACAATCTTAGAGCAATAAAAACACGTTCCACCTTCTGTTCATTGGGTAAAGCATCAAACGTTTGCTTTGCCTTTCTTTTTCTTCATACTCATTTTGATTCCAATATTCACTACAAATACTTAATTCCGTATTATTTAAAGGTGATGCTATCTCTATATTGGTGCCATTAACTTTTAATGTTTCACTTTTCGAGGTAGCTAAATCTTCAGATTTTGAATTTTTAATACATCTTCTAGTAAATCTAATATAATGTCGAAAATTTTTGATGATTTTGATAAAGCTTCTTCTTTATCTGTTTTTAGTTTAGCCAAGTCTAGACCATATTCCAAAAAGCCCACATAGTATGGTCTCATTTTATGCCAACATGGTGGAAATGTGCGTACAATCATAGAAAATAATTCAATTGATTTGTGATATGATTGTTGATATATTGGTATATTAACATTTGGTTGTTTAGTTACGTAGTTGATGCTCTAAACAGAAGAGAGAGATTAAATTTTTTGAATTATTTTTTGTATAAAAAAAAATGTTTTGAAAAATTTTTATTTGTGTAGAAAATTAAACTTAGGCCTTGTTTTTGGGTTGTGGATTAGTTATGTTTGTTAGTTAAACTTTAGTTTAGAAATTTGTTTTTCAAATGTGGTTTATATATGTTTTAATTAAGGTTTAACCCAACCTGGTTTTCCAGTTAAACTAAAGTTCAACTAAAGTTCAACAAAAACTAAAGTTCAACAAAACTGTTAGACAATAACTTGTTTAGGTGATGCCTCATTGCAACATATTGACAAAGAAAACATAAAATGCTATAAACCTTTTAGGGACTACATTAGAATCTCACAAATTAGAACCGTCCAGAAATTAGAACCGGCCATTCCAATGTATTGTACGCTCTGAAATTAGAACCTGTGATTCTAATTTCTGGAAGTTTTTTTTTTTTATTTTGTTTTGCATTTTCACTACAAATTATTTTTTTGCTCATTGATGTAAAAATAAAACGGGGAATCCCCGAGTTATTCGTGGTGAGTACAATTCGGTCATATGCATGTGAAATTTGATATGCTTGTACAAGATATCTTGTGCTTGTACAAATTTGGTTTAGTTAATGACTGAAGGTCAAAGTGAAAGTTGTTCATACACCTAATCTTTGGATACTATGGTTAAAATATTAAAAAGACTTAATGAAGTGGAAATCGTTTAGCTCAAGATTTTAATGTTGCAAAATCTGCCATAATCTACATAAAATCAAAAAAATAAGAAATAATGGATGCAGTTACCTGCACCTATCACGAAGCAAAAAAAAAAAATCTTTACACAATGCAGAATATGAGGAAATGGAAAAGTTTCTTTATCAGTGGTTTTTAAATCAACGTGAAAAGAAGAACACACTGACAGGACCCGTTTAAAAGCAAAAGCTAAGTAAGTTTTTAGTGAAGTGTACACCGATAAAGGTGAAAACGCATTTACTGCAAGTGATGGATGGTTTTCCAAATTTAAAACCCGTCATGGAATATAGTTTTTAAAATTGGTGGTGATACACTGTCGAGTGATGTTGGTAAGGTCACTCCATTTCTACACAGATTTCTATAATGCTGATGAAAGCGGATTATTTTTCCGTTGCCTTCCGGATAAAACATTTGTCGCTGCTTGTGAAAAAGTGCCCAAGGATTTAATATTCAAACAGAACGCGTTTCAATTTGCCAGGCGCAAATTCTGATAGCTCACACAAATTAAAACCATTGGTTATTGGAAAAACTAAAAAGCCAAGATGCTTCAGAGGATTTGATAACCCACTTCATTATGACTTTTCGAAAAATGCTTGGTTGGATGACTTCCCGTATTTTTCATCATTGGTTTCACAAGATATTTATCAAAGAAGTATGTTCAACCAATGCATATTTTAAGTTCCTTATTTTTAAATTTTTACAAGTCATCCGATTTTCTGAAAACAATAATTTGCCCCCAAAAGCTCTTCTGCTAGTAGATAACTGCTCCGAGGCTTCAGATAGCAGTGACGTCGATATTGTCGACATAACGCCAGCTATTCCTCATTCAAAAGTTCTTAAAGGCATCAATAATGTTATAAAATGGTGCAAAACCAGTGATATATTTTCCTGTAAACATATGTCCAACCTGTTGGACGTCCGTAACGATATCGTTGTATCCAGTTTAAATAAATCAAAAAAAAAAAAAACAAACAATTATTACTGATTTTTTGTTAAAAAACAATTAAATACCTAATAATAAAAAAAATTTTAAAGTTGTTCTATGAATTTAATATGTTCAATTAATTAAAAAGTATTAAATAAAAATTGTTTTGTTTTAAATTTTCTGTAAAAAAATGTCCAGAAATTAGAACTTTTCAGAAATTAGAACTGCCCGATGTACAAAGTGGTTCTAATTTCTGAGATTCTACTGTATTCAAATTTAAAACTAATAATTTTGTTTGGCATCATCATGTAGTTTGACATTTCTTACAATAGAACTGAAAAGCAGTAGTCCCAGTTAAATTCGAGTTAATTTTGTTTTGAGATTAACCCTTAAATGCCCAACAGCGTCGATTTGAATGAATAGGTGTTTTTTATGGTGTGAAATGCTAAATATACAAAAACTGCGTACCACGACTTTTAAAATATTTTTTTACGCTAGTTATAACCAAATAACCCAAAATTTTGAATCCAAATCAACACGAACTCTTAATCTTAAGTTAATTTCACTTAACAAAGATACTTTTTAGATTGTGATTTTGATTATAATCATATAATTACATTAAGAAATGTAAATAGTTAAATAATTATAAAATAAAAAAAAATCTTAAAGGACTTTCAGAAATCGGCTTCGCAGCGGAACGTTTTTGTTCCGAAATGACCTGAGGAAACATTTTTCGGTTTCAGCACAACATCGGCTACAGCGTGGTGATAGGGCCTTATTTTGGTTGTACCCCTATTGAGCATATAATGTGCCACTGTCCGAGGTTGCAGGGTCTCTGACAGAAACGGCTAAGAGATAAATTTCACGACGAACTTGGGTGTGTCGCTGGATGCAATCCAGTAGATTTGCTGAGATTGTCAGGGAAATAGGACGGCAGTTTCTAGTAAGGGGGACGATAGGAGCTTGTTCTGGGGAGTATCTATCCGTTTTTTTTTTAGATCTTACTTTCTATCTATCTGTCTATTCCTATTTTTTCTTACTTTTTCACTGAAGGGATTCACAATGGACCGTATTGGTCTCCGAGTGGAGATGTGCCCTTGGCCACATAACCCTTCTTAACCTAACCTAACCTAAAGGCTTACATTTGCCTCTAAACACTTATGTATTTTATTTAAACTTTCAAAAATAGTTTTTGCCTTTTTTTCGATATCATAAAAAACGCATTTTTGATTTTTTACTTAATTACGTATATTTAATTTTTTCAACTTTAATGAATAATAGAAGGCGCAATTCTATATATTTAATTTAATTTATTTTATTTCAATAACCTAGCCCAAAGGATATAATCGGATACAAAATGTATTTTATTAAAGAGCGCTTGGGTTTTCTTAACACACTAGTGAAGTTTTCATTTTAGTTAAGCTCAAAATAAAGCCGTAGGAATTTTTTAATGGTAATATCTTTAAAGATACAGAGTGCATTTAAGTGTTAACTTAGGTTAGGTCTTAACCTAACCTAACCCTAAGGGTTAACTTAACAGGCCAATAAACTAGGTTTAAGTAACATTCAAAAAACTAGGCCTTGGTTGCTGCAATAATTTCGGTTTTTAAAAATTTAAAGACTTTAAGACAGAGTAATTTTTTGTATTAAAAACAATCTAATATTTTATGACATTAAATAAGAATCTTGTATATTTATTTAGTGAACCAATCACATATTAAGGGATGGAAAAATAAGCCAAAAAAATACACAAATTTTAATTTTTGTTTGTTTTGTCTATTATTTTAATCCATATTTTTTTTTTGATTCAGTGCAAATTTGTGGTAAGTAAGCGTTTTTTTCATTTTCGATCGCGCCCTCTATTGGTGGCATAATTAATTAATAATTACCTATACAACCTAAACTAAAAATCCTTATTTTAAAATTTATTTTTCGGTACAGTTGGAGTAACCCAGCAAAATTTTATAGAACCTGTTGCTTTAGCTACTTGTTCTAGAACAGCTTCTCCGGTAACAACACCCCCTTCTACTAAAGGTTCCATAGAACCAGTGAAACAGAACTTGTTGTAGAACATGTTGCAGAACTGGTTCTTCGGAATAATCTCTTGGTTATATTTTAATTTCGTAAAATAAAAACCAAAAAAAAAAAATTTTAAATATTTACTAAATCTCTTGAAATTTTGTATTATGAAATATTTGAATTGTGGATCATAATCATGAATCCTAATATATAAATCCTTGTGAATCTATGAAATAACATATGTTATAGTAGGTACTTCTTTTCCAGGACGTATACACAATTTGCACATAAATTAATTTTTCCCAATACTAAGTGTAGTTTGTGAAAGTAACATAAGTTTATGAATGTGGAATAGAATTTACATATTCTGATTTTTAGGACGGTAAGACAGTATTGAATGACATACCCTTTAAATATTTGAAAGCATAAATGTAATTTTTTTTTATTTCGCAATAAATGTAAAATTTGTTAAAGCCTCTTACAAGTGTAGTTTGATGTAAAGGTACCCAAACACTATCAATATTATTGTTCAATATTTTGATTTTTTTCTTGAATCTATTACAATATATTGCAATAGAATATCGGACAAAGTTGAGAAGTTGTGCAATAATACTGTTAGTGTACCCTAAATCTGTTTATATCTTTAATATAATAAAGGCACCCAAACACTACGCAATATTCTTGTGCAACATTTGCTATTGTGCCACATGTTAATATTACATACACACTATGTCATATTGGAAGGTTGTTCAATATATTGCAAAAAATCAAAAATTATTTGATTTTTATTGCGCAACCAAGAAATGTAAAAATATTTTATAGTATGTTGGCGATATTGTGAAATTTTTATATTCCTTCACAACAAAACAAAAGAGTGGTGGTATATTTTGTGTAAAATTATTGTACATCTTATTGCACTGTGTTTGGCAAAATGACAATAATACTGGCAATAATATTTGCAATAATATTGCAAGTGTATGGGTACCTTAAAGTGCCGAATACACTTGCATATTATTTCATAACTTTAAGTTTTTGTTTTGTACCATATATGGTAATATATTAAATAACAGTATAAAAAATTGTACAACAATATTGCTAATATCAAAAGAATAAATTGAGATTAAAAGAATAAATTTAGATTAGTGTTGGCATACTCAAATTGTAGTTTTATTTGGTAAATAATTTTCGAATGTACTTCCGAAGTTCCTGTTATTGAAACCGCGTTTCTAGGGTTACAGTAAAATTTTTGGTGTCTCTATTTATTTTCGGCTTTAAGCGCCAAATACACATGCAATGTTATTGAACATTTTTTGTTCTGTATTCTATTACCATAGATAGTGGTAATAGATTAAAGAACAATATCTAAAATTGTACAATAATATTGCTAAATCAAAATTTACTCAAGTGAGTGTCAGTGAAACCCGAAGCGAAGTGAGTGCCCGTGAGCAATTTTTCTTGAGTGGAAGAATAAAAATTCACTCACGCGCCTAGAGCAACATATCTTGCATTTGTGTTTTGGCAATGTATATTGCTGACAAAATTAAGCTGCTAAAGACTACAAAGGGTTTAAAAACAATTTGTAGAAAATTCAAAAAAAATCAAGTAGGCATTTGAAAAATTAGCATTAAATTATCTGAAAATTCAAAACGTCAAAGTGAAATTGTGAAAAGACTAAGCAAAAATTGCTATTTCGTGTATTTAAATAAAAAAAATAATTCCAAAAGTGCAAATCGTAAAATAATAAAAAAAAGCTTAAAAGTGAAAAATTCAAGCAAAAACAAGAGAACAACATATAAACACAAGTAAGTAAAAAATATGATTTCTAAAAGAAAACTTAAATATGAAATAATAAAGGAAAGAAAAAGGATGCATAATCTTATACAAAGAATCCAACTTCGACCATATTGCTGATTGGGAGTGGTAACGCATGTGGAACATGTGCAACCAAGCCGAAGATGTTCAGTTAACTTAAGTGGATATGATCGTCTTTGTCTTAAATTAAAAAATTGTACTCAAGTCATAGAGTTTCAGTTAAAGCGTGTACACATTTACTTAAAACATTGACATCGGAAAAAATTAATGTTCGAAGCAGCGTTCCTGGATTGCTACAACGCAAGTGAAATGTATTCTGCGCACCGTAGCACCTGGAATGTATGTACACATAGGCTTAAAAACGCATTTAGAGAAAATATCACATATAATTGCGAAACAAAATGTTTTTTTTTAGAAATAGACATAGGTATCGATGGCCTACCATTGTATCACAGTTCAGGTACAGGGTTGTGGCCTATACTTGGCCATATTCCTCAACTTACTGAAGTAAGTGTTTTTCTAATAGGAACTTATATGGGTCCTAATAAACCTAAAAATGTTAATATTTATCTTCACGATTTTATTTACGAAAGTAATGATCTCATTCAAAATGGTTTTACAGTTGGTAGCACAACTATTAATATAAAATTTAGAGCTTTTATAACAGACGCCCCTGCCAGGTCATTTATATTCGGCACCATAGGACATAATGGTCTTAAAGGTTGCTCTAAATGCCACCAACAAGGCAAGCGAATTAATCACACAACAGTATTTAGTACCACTTGTGGATTATCAAGAACCGATGATGAATTCAACAGAAGTGATTTACTATACTACAAAAAACTGTATGTTAATCAAAAATTTGGGCTAGAAGAAATTGGAGTAAAACTGGTACCCAATTTCTATTAGACCCAATGCACCTTGTAGATCTTGGTGTCGTCAAAAAATGTTGGTAATTTTGATGCAAAAAAAAACTATATCCAAAGTTAAAGGTTATAGAACTATCGTCCCTCCTGACATATTTTATACCACATATACCAAAAGGTTTCAAACGAAAATCACGTTCCGTAAAAGACATTTTCAGGTGGAAAGCTACGGAATTTAAGCATTTTATTTTGTATTGGCCCAGAAATAATATACGAAGCAGAAAAACATTTGATGTTAAAAACATTAAACACAATTTTTTTTTACTTCCACTTAATCCCGGTTTTCTAATACTCCCCTTAATTAATTAAAAATATTTAAAACTACTTTTTAGATATGGTATCCAAAAACAAAATACCCAAATTGCAAATTGAAAATGAATTGGTTCAAAATTTAATTTTACAAGTAACTAATTTAAACGCTGAAGTTTCCAACATGCAAGGTAAGTTTCAAAATGACAAATTTTTTGTGATTTAATATTGATGCATACTTTTGGTCTTTTATTTCAGATATTATATTAAGACAAAACCTGCAACTACACGCCCTTTTTGTTGAAAAACTAAATAAGGTTGTTGAAGATGTTACAAATTTAAGCGGTTAGTATATATATTTGAAAAATAATATGACATTTTAAAAAAATTAAAATTTTTTCTAGCGAAAAATGATGCTCAAAACTCAACAATAGTTAATGTTATTGGTGAATATTCTGCGTTATTTAAAAAGTATTTTAAAAACTCAATTTTCCGTTCCTAAGTTTGTGCAAAAATTTCCCTATAAGAGAAATAAAGGCTTTAGACGATCTAGAAAATGACATAAATGAAGAAAATAAACAGGAAATGGTAGGTATTCAAAATTATTACTTATTTCTAATTAATGCAATTTAACAAACAATTTTGAGATTTTTTACAAACATCGAAACATCTACTTTATGCAAAGTTAATGTCATAGATAAAATAGGTAAACACTTTTTAAAACTGAATTTTTGCATATATGGCATTTGAATCATACACCCTATGAACACATTTAGTCAAGTGTTTTTAATGCACAAAACTTTTTAAATTATTAATTTTGAGCACTTTGAGCTGAATTTTCAAATAAAAAAAAATTAAACAAAACCAATTTAACCACTTTCATATGCAAAAATTCTACCACTTGAGAAAAATATGTATATAAAATAAAATTTTAATATTGGGTTATTTACTCTTTTTCGAGCAACTCCTTTATTTAATGAAATTACAAAAAAACTAACGTTGTTCTATATTTCAACTTAACTAAACCCCAAATCTTGATTTGAATTTTACCAAATAAAAAATCCAAAATTCATTTAAAACTAAATGTTGTGCACTACATCGTTTTAAATTTTAATTAATATATTCATCAAATTTTAGTAATTAAAATATCATTTTGTTTCAGATATCATCCCTTAAATCAATTATTTCCGAAGGAGGTGTAAAACGAAAAATAGGCAGTGTTTTGTCATTTGATCTTCTAAATAACTTTAACCTTGATGGAGTTCACAAAAAAAAACGATTATTAGACTACGAGAAATTTATTGATGTTTTATATTGTAAGATTTTTTTAATATCATTTGTTCTGTTACTTTATTTATAAATTTTTATGTTTTTACAGATGCCGCAGCAAAAAATACCGACTATAATAAGGATATTTTTATAAGTGACTCAAGATATGGTATAAAAGCAGAGAAAAATAAAAATTTTAAATCAAAATCTTTGTCGAAAAAACAGCCAAACAATGATTCAAAAGATAAAACAGCAAAAGATCAAGACGACTGATAGCCGCGTTATTTAGCTCCCGTCCCATATATACTAATAACTTATTTTTAGTTTGTTACCAATTAACAATTTCTGAATTCTTATTTAATTTGTTGTTAAGATTTTGTTTCTAAAATTTATATATGTATATTTTATCTTAGTTTTATATGGTAAATACATAAAAAGCTTAATTAACATTCGGGTATAAAATTCGATTAAAAAGTGTGCAGCATTAGCAAGTAAATTCAGTGTTTTTCTCAGTTTTTACTATATTTGCTGTAAAATATGGTAAAAACTAAGATGAAAAACGCGGATTTGATAATGCTGCGCATTCATTAACCAAATTTGATACCCGATGTTAATAAAGGTCTTTTATGTATTTGCTTACCATAAAATACTAAGATAAAAGATTTGATTTTTAAAATTGTTTGTGCAACGCGCAAAACTTTAATGCAAATTTGAGAAAAATCTGGGCCATAAGAAAAAACAGGGTACGCCATTAAAATCAGCGGGGCCGAAATAGTTAGGATAAATGGTCGGTACTATTGTTTTCTTTTTTGAGTGTTGAATTTCTTTTTTTAATTTAAATATTCATTTTACATAATATAGTTTTGATATTCAATGTTAGTTTACATTAAATTAACTTTAATTCATTAAAAATACTTTTTAAATAAAAATAAATTTTGAATCAAAAAATATTCTTTTATTGCTATTATGGATGTAGTTATTCAATAGGTTCTTAAAAGCGATTCAATAACGCGTTGCTGGAAGTAAAATTGTAATATCATAAGGATAAGTTCATGTATTGCCGAATCTGTTCTATAACCGGTTCCGTAGAACAACTATGCGTTCTTCTAAAGCTATGCGGAACCCATTCCTTTTTTAAAAATTCCATATAAAATTCACCGATGAAACAACTGGTTCTAGAACCAGTTGCAAAAAAACAGGGATATGTTCTAGTTTTACTTAAAAGAACCTGTTACATTTGGGACAAACTCAAACAAAAATCATCGATGATAGAACATAAAGTAGAACAGGTTGCATGCACCTACAACTTGTTCTACAACCTGTTCTTTGCATTCGACAATTTTGCTGGGTTAACTTTAGTGAAATTTATTTCAATTGCTAACAAAAAAGACGACAAAAGATTAATTATACCTAAATTTTGAAACTCCAGAAAATTTTGAAAACAAGTTTTTCTAAATATTTTATTAAAAACAAAAAGACTTTTCTGTAACGAAAAATTAAAAAAAAAAATGGAATAATATGCTAAAAAAAAGATCTTTTATCAAAAATATGCCCTTAAGAGCAAAATATGCAAAAATATGCTCTAAAAAAATCGATGCTATAATTCGTCAATTGTTCTGAATCATCCATTTTATTAATACGACTCACAGAAAAGACTCACTGAAGGAAAATATATCATCCCTTTTAAATACGACTCACAGAAAAAAAAAACATGATACAACATATTTCGGGTTGCCCTGATAATTACACTTTCATGAGTTTTACGCACTTAAATGGTTAACATTTCTTAAAAAATTAATTTTTGATGTGAAAAAATTAAAAAAAAAAATTTTTTTTGTTATTTCTCAACACTAATTCTTGAACTTTTTGCAAGCTTAGAGAAATAACAAAATGTTATGCATCGTCATCGCGACATCATTTCTAAAATACTTTAGGACACAGATCACGAATATGGCCCGAGCATTTCAAAGTTAGCTATACTTAGTTAAAGACATAATTGCAAAAAACGTTTTGTAAAAAAATTATATTTTTGATAACTTTTTGCAAATATACAAATTGAAAATAATATTGCTACTTTTATTTTGCAATTTTCAAATAGTATGAACTCTGCACTTTAGTTTGATATATTACACGTTTCGAAAGATGCGATAGCATTCCCTATGCATGTATTTTTTTTTTTAAGATTTCGTTATTATAAAAATCTACAACGAAAAGAATATCCAAAATGTTAATATGTATATTTTGTAAACAACACTAGTTACTTAATTTATTAAAAGTCGTGTGGTTTATCTTTTAGCTTAAGGAAAAAATTGCTTAAACTACAAACATTTTATATATTTCTATGTATGGAAAATATGGATACTGTGGCAAATTAGAATTCATAAAATTCAGATAAAAACAATAAAGTATGTTTAACCATAACGTGAGAATAACAATAGATATTCAATAAAACCCCAAGCTCCAACAAAAATTTGTGCGTATTACAAAGTTTGCCTAACTGAGAGAAAACAGAGAAAATTCCGTTTTTGAGTCGATTCCCCTAATTTTAAAGCAAATTTTTCTCTTCAGACAGGATTTGCTTTGAAATCAAATAATAATAAATAATAGAAGTACGTTTTCCTAAAAAAAAATTGAAATAATGCAAGATAAAAAGTGAATTTTATATTTTCTCCATAGTAAATTCACAAAAAATTAACTTTAATAAAAAATTATGAAATCTGTATTTCAGATTTAATTTTCTGATGACGTTGATACACAATTTATTGGGAGTTTTGATAAAATCAATTAGGTGCAATGTAAATAAGCATCGTGTGCTAAAATTTTTCAAATTTGATTAAGCGATTCCATAGTATTCACAAAAAGAAAGATAAGTGAAGTTTTTACTTTAATTTAAAGGATATCATGCCTCATTCACGCAATAGAAATTTATTTATATGGTTTTGAATTCTTAAAGGCCATACTTTAAAACCATAAAAAAAGTTATTCGTAGTTTATTAAAGTATATGAATTCATAAAAAAAAAATTTTAAAGAAAAAAATTGATTTTTTGTAAAAGTTAATTTCTCGAATATTTAAAAAAAAAAAACGGAGGTAATATCCCAGCAAACAATCCGGTCCGTTTATGTGCCGTTTTCGGTACAGCATATACGGATCCGAAGTCCGTTTCCGTACCGTTTTCCGGATCAGTATACGGACCGGAAAACGGAATAAAAGGAACATCGAATACGGATTCGAAACAGTATAAAGCACGCTAAAACGGACCGTTTTCGTACCGTCATGCTGTATAGAAAACGGAGTGTACGAATTGAGTGTACGTTCAAAACGTACCGTAAACTGTCCGTTTACGGTCCGAATATGGTCCGTATTCGTACCGTTTTTTTTTTAATGGTCCATTTTTATTTTTTTATATTTATTTTATCTAAATGATTTCTCCTTTTTTTAATTTTAAACAAAAGTTTGGTTTTATTTTTAAATTTTTTCATTTAAAAAAATATTAACAAAAATGGATTAACAATTACATTATTAAAAAACAATATGAAACCACATAAAAATTCAATAAAAATCAATAACAGGATGTGGTTTTAACATTTTGATTTTTTTTTTCATTTTAACTCTGGTGTTGTTTAACATCTTCATCATTAAAATTTTCATGAGATCTGCATCTCTATATTTAATTGCAAAAACATCTGAAATACAAGTATATGTTAAAAAAGTGATACATTTAAAAATAACCAAAAAATTACCACTAAAATCTTAAATACGTATTCAGCCATTTTTTATTTTATGCAGCCGTTCTCGAGTTATGGAGTGACAATCAAAATGTACACTTCTTCTTATATAGAGCAATTCCATATGAAAACGATCAAAATTGGCAAATTTTTGGACGACCCTTCTCCGATTTTAAAATAAATAGTCTCAATCGATTGCCCAGCAAAAAATAATGTACCTACATATTTTTTTTTTTTTTTATAGTGACTGGTTTAGTGGTGGTGTGCACCACTGTCATGTGACAAAATTGAAGAATTCTTCATTAGGGACCTCATTGAAAGTTGTTTAAAAAAAAACTACTAAAGCGATCGCAACGAGTGATAGCTCGTTAGAAAGGTATTGAATCAGGCTTTAATTGAAAAATAAAATTTTCCTAATTTTTCTCAGAAATTTACCTTTTTTCCCATGAAAATTAAATTTTCCCATGAAAATTAAATTTTCCGATTTTCCACAGAAGCTCCTAAATTTTTCCGGCTAATTTTATTTTTTTTGGATTCCTCATAATTTTTGCTTTAAGAATCAGCAATAAAAAAATGGGCCCGACTCCTTGTTTGGACAGGAGAAGAGCATTTAAGAGACCACCTTGTTCTCATTGTTTTTATATTTTTTATAATTGAATTATTTTTAATTATTTAACAAGAAAAATTAGGAAAATTTTATTTTTCAATTAAAGCCTGATTCAATACCTTTCCAACAAGCTATCACTCGTTGCAAACAACTTTCAATGAGGTCCCTTATGAAGAATTCTTCAATTTTGTCACATGACAGTGGTGCACACCACCACTAAACCAGTCACTATAAAAAAAAAAATATGTAGGTACATTATTTTTTGCTGGGCAATCGATTGAGACTATTTATTTTAAAATCGGAGAGGGGTCGTCCAAAAGGTGATCGCTTTCATATGGAATTGCTCTATATATAGATGAAAATGACTCATGTTCAGAAAAACAACCACATCTGCCCCAAACGAAAATATTTTTAAAGAATTTTATTCTTTTAAAACCATCCTCATTGCATGTTCTACAAAACGTATTCAGCCATTTTTTATTTTCTGCAGCCGTTCTCGAGTTATGGAGTGACAATCAAAATGTACACTTCTTTTATATATATATAGAAGATTTTATTAATATTTAATTTTATTAATAAATAAAACTGTTTGTTTTTTTTTTAACAAAACACACTCAACGATAACGGTTCTAACGGAGTTTTAACTGAAGAAAATCGGTGTAGTCCGGTTAAACGGCACCGAAACGGATACAGCAAAACGGAGTGAAAACGGATAATTTTCGAAAATTTGAGTAATCCAATTTTACTGTACGTTAATGGTCCGTTTTCGTACAAGCTTCGACGGATACGTCAATTCCGGCCCCGTTTTCGTACCGTCAATGCCGGATTCATGTATCCGTTTGTAACGGACAGTCCGTAAAGTTGTTACTTGGGATGTATTACAATTTGGTGATCACATTTGTGATCTACGTCTTAAAATGTATAAGAATTGATAAGTCACATGTCCGATGCATATTTGGTGTTTAACTATGTTGTTTGATACTTAATAAAAATATATCATTTTATTTATTTACTAAGTCAATGGAACATACAAAATTCCTTACAGAATATATTCAAAATATAAATATATAAATTAATCTATAACATATAAATTAATATAAAATAATTAAAAAATAATTATTTTCAAGATTGATATAATTTTTATTAAAAATAAAAATTATGTTTTTTGCGACCTTTAAATTATTTAAGTTCGAGTCCATACTCTATATTTCTTTATTAGGATATTGTCCCTAACAAATAATCTATAGAGTTTTTGTTTTCAAATCTATTATTTGACCCTTTTAGGAATGTGTTGATAGATCTATTTCGGGAATTTTCTAGGTTCCCATCATCAGAACACGTTTTGAAAGAGGTAACAATCCCATGCAAAGCATCAAACATTCATATAAACTAGTT
>CM037851.1:202577732-202622295 GCA_021234595.1 Delia radicum
GTTTTTTATATAATAAAATGTTTAAAGTAGTGGCGGAGGGCGCCGCCAGGAAATCCGCCGTTCGCCTTTGTGCTACGGGGCGATTTACGACGAGACCTTTTGGTCACGGGAAGATCATTGAGGATAGGATCTGTAGCAGTGACTACACCATCCCGAAAATTGGCTTCACCACTGGCTTGCGTGTTACCCTGAGTGAATACGGCTGGTTGGCGGGCCTTCGTCCTGACCACAGAACCTTCAACTTCTTCACTGATGGTTCAAAGATGGGGGAGGGGGTCGGGGCAGCGGTTTTCTGTCGAGAGCTGGGTATCGAGGAGTCATATAAACTTCCCGATTACTGCAGCATCTTTCAGGCGGAAGTTATGGCGGCCAAAATGGCTGCTGACCTTGCTGTTGTTTCTGAAACGGAGGGCAGTTACGTTAATTTCTTTATTGATAGTCAGGCGGCTATCAAAGCTATCGCCGCCAACTTGACCTACTCTTCGATTGTCCAAGAGTGCAAGAACTCTCTAGGGAGACTTGGGTCCGGAAGGAGAGTCCACATCTATTGGGTTCGTGGGCACCGGGGTATTGAAGGAAATGAGGTTGCGGATGAACTGGCTAAACGGGGAGTTCATTTGCCAGTTGAAATGGCATTGGATGTTCGCGTGCCACTTCGGTCTCTGAAAAGGGATGTAGAATCCACGATGATGCGAAGAGCTGATGCGGTTTGGAGAAATACCGAAACATGCAGAGTATCTAAAGTCATGTGGAAATCCTACGATCCCGTAGCGACCGAACTTTTACTGTCCTTATCCAGGAGCGACTGTAGACTTCTGGTGGGGGTTTTAACTGGTCACTGCTGGACGGCAGTTCTTGCCAAGAGAGCGGGAAGGCTGCAGAGTGACGAATGTAGATTCTGTGGGGTACCGGGGGACAGAGAGACGGTGGAGCACCTAATGTGCCACTGTCCGGCTCTTGCACGCTGTTTAGGGGACCACCTATTCCGAGATCTGGGAGAAATCTCAGAAATCGGAATTTTGAGACTTCTGTCATTTGCTAAGAGGGTGTGGGGAACTCTGGCTACCATCACTGACGACTGACCTAACGTGGTGGTTATCGTTTCTTATCTGGTAACGCTAGGGACCTAATGGTCTATGCGGGGTCTTTGACCGGCCAGCTCAACCTAACCTAACCTATATAATAAAATGTTTAAAATAAATTAAAAATTATTTAAAAAATAATCCTCTGGTTTTATCAAAAGGGTTACTTTGCAACAAAAAAAATATTTTTCATATTTCCTACGTTCAATAAAAAGAAAAAAAATAATTTCTGGGTGAATTTGTTCACATAAGTATATATAAATCTGCTAACTAAATGGGAATCACATGCCGGTTTTAAATTCAATGTTATAAAATTCAACAATTGGTATGGCACTTTATCCAATTGTTTTTGCTTTTAGAGAAGGTATACAATATTGATCACTTTTTAATCAAATAAGTTATTATTTAATTGAAAAATCATTCAATAGCTCTTTGTCAATTTCTAATTGAATTAACATTTTTCGTTGTTGGCGGAATTTCAGCAATTAAAGTTATTGAATTGGTGGATTTCATGATTGAAATGGATTTTTATTCCTTTTGTGTGCACATTGTTGATGTCTCAACTGTGAACTGATTTAAAAACTGTATATATTAACAAATTTACTAACTTTTTTCTCTCTACCCATTTTAAGATTTTTTTTTTTTTTTTAAGTTTCGGCCCACTCTAACAAAGATACATCACACATATGCCAGTTTTTTGTATCCTGTTTTGCTTCCTATTTCAATCATTAATCTTGTGTTTTGACATAAATAAAAGTTTTGTTAATTTGAAAACTTAAAAGGATCTATAAATTTCACTCTATATAAGCGTGGTACTTATTTTTTGACTAATTCATTTTATTAATTAATTAAAAAAGTGTAACTATATTTTTCGCGATATTTAAAAAAAATTTTTTTTTTTTTAATTTTTATATTTTTAGACTTTGACCAATTTTTTTCAAAACTTTACATGACTAATTTGAACGTTTCTACGCCAGTTGTGATTAAATAGCTTTTTTTATATTAAAAAGAAAACACAGAAAAAATTATTATCAATAAGTTTCAATTAAACTTTTGTTTGATTTAAAACTCACTTTCAATTAATAATATCTATTAACTTTTTAATTGAAAATTAATTTGGTGCACAAAATTTCCCGTTTTTATAAACCATAATGTCAACAAAGTAAAAAAAATATCAAAATTTAAAAAAATAATGATCAAAATTTAAAAAAATATCTTAACTTTAAAAAAATTAAGAAACGACAAAAATTACAAATGTTTAAATTAAACTTAAGTAATTTTTTTCAATTTTGGCATTTTTTAATTTTAGGGACTTTTGCAAAAATCGCGTTTTTTTTTTTAATTTGTAGATTTTTACAATTTTGCAAATTTTTTCTAATATTGTTAATTTTTTAAAAAAAGCGTTTGCACATAACGAACAAGTTTTCAATTTATTTGTTGATCAATGGTGATAATCCCTAACTTCGAGCTCATATATTAGTTCTCATTTAGTGGGATAACTAGAAAACTCCCGAAATAGATCTATCAACACATTCCTGAAAGTGGTCAATTAATAAATTAGAAAACAAAAACTTTATAGATTATTTGTTAGGACAATATCCTAAAAAAAAAAATAGAGTATGGCCTCGAACTTGAATAATTTTCATTGTCATTGCACAATTAAAGGTCGAAAAACATAATTTTATTTTTAATAAAAATTATATCAAACTGGAAAACATTAAATTATTAAATTTTTTCTTATTAAATAATTAAAAAGTGTTTAGAGAATAACAAAGCAAAAGCAGGCTATCCGGAACTCCAGAGCTGCCAGATGTGACAATTTGTCCTCATATGACGATTTCTAAAGTGAAATATGTATAATAAATGGGACGATTTTACAAAATTAAAATTTTGCAATTTTTATAAATTTTTTATAAAATTTTTAAATTTTTACTGACAACATTTTATTAAAAGTCGTTTTATTTAAAACATCAACAGGTGTGATAAAATGATCTCCAATCGAACAAAAATTCTTCATTTACCCATTTAATGATCAACTAAATATAAACTTCATAATTTTGAAAAATTTTTTTTTTTTTTTTTTTTTTTTTTTTTTTTTTTTATTTCTTCATTTTATTTAACCGAGCCCTTAGGGCCATATACAGTTAATTAAGGCTACTACAGTAACAACAACATAAAAAAAAAAATTAAATATATATATATAAAATATACCTTAAAGATAAAAATAATTCAATATATAACTAAAATTTTAAGAAAAAATACAGATAATGCTTAAATTATTATTTCCATAAACAAATAATAAGTGGATTCAGTTTAATCGTTACAAAAAAAAATAAATAAATAAATAAATAAATAAAAAGGGAAAAAGATTAAATTAAGTTATGAGTTTTGGCATGTTCTTCCAGCTTTCGCCTAAAGACCTGAGGCGAATATGAAAAACACTTTAAGTCTCTGGGTAAAGCATTCCACAATCGTATTAATCTTACATTAAATGAGCGATCAAAAAAGCCAGTATGAATGCGGGGGGAATATTATTTGAGGATTTCTTATAGAATGCGAGAAATGGAAATTTTGTACAATATAGTTAGGAAAGCCTGTTATGATTAACTTGTAAAAATATATCAATGTTCTCATACCAATAAAGTTCTCGAAATCGCAACCAAGAAATTTTTTAACGTATGGTGTAACATGATTACGAAGTTTCAATCCGAAAATATAACGTATTATTCTGTTAAAAATTTTAGTAAATCTACTAAATTCACCAGCTGTGGTTCCAGAAATCACCTCAGCACAGTACAGTATATGTGGCATTAACAAAGCATTTGCAATTTTAATTTAATACGAAGTGGCAGATATAGATCAAGCGTGTACAACCTTCTTAATAAAAACGAAATCTTAGATGAAATGTAATTCATATGTGAAGAAAAACTCAGGTCATTGTCTATAACAACTCCAAGACATTTCATCCTATCTACAAAATCTAAAGGTATACCATTAAGCGTTACAGATAAATTATTAGTCAAAGATCCAAATCCCATCAACTTCGTTTTTCTAGCATTAACACAAAAACCATTGTTAGATGTCCATGACAAAACTTCTTGAATAACAAAATTAACACAACCTTCCAAGACATCTAAGAACTGTGCATCAGCATAGCATAGAAACTGTACATCATCAGCATAAACATATGGCTGAACGGATAAACCATGTACGATTCTTAAGAGATCATTTAAATAAATCATAAATAACAAAGGTCCAATTACGGACCCTTGAGGAACTCCGCTAGTAATTGGCAATGTTGAAGAAGAAGAGTTCCCAATAGAAACAAACTGTTTTCTTCCACTAAGGTAGGAATATATAAGCTTACAAGCTTGGGCTGAAAAATCGAAGTGGTGAAATAATTTTTCTATAAGCTTAGAATGAATTACTCTATCAAAAGCTTTAGATAAATCTAATGAAAGCAACACTACATTTTTACCGTTATCAACAAGTTTTCGCACAGAATCAGTCAGACCAATTAGGACAGAATTTGTGTTATAGCCACGACGAAAACCGGACTGAGATGAGTGAATCAAAGAATTTTCATCGATATAAAAAGCCATTTGATCCTTAATAATATGTTCTACAACTTTTGAAAGAACAGGAAGAACCGATATCGGACGTAAATTATCCAATGCATTCGAGTTGCCTTCTTTCCTTATGGGAACAACTCTAGCTGTTTTCCAATCATCAGGAAATACCGATGTTGTAATGATTGTATTTACCAGGTGAAGAAAATGAGAAGATATTAATGGATAAATTATTTTGACAAATTTTAAACATAAAGAATCATGACCAGCAGCATTCGATTTAATTTTCTTTAATGCTACAAACAATTCGTCTTGCTCTACATGACGAAGTGAAAAACCACTATTATCCGGCAAATCCAACGGATTAGAAGTATTGCCTATCTGACAAGAAACGAAAAAATCATTTACCTCATCCGGGTTAGCGGATGCGTCATGATCTACTGTCTCCAAACAACCATTACGTCTTAAGTAGTTCCACATTTGCCTGTGGCCAAGACTTTGAAATACACTTGAATGGGCACGCCTCTTTGCTACTCTGATTACCCTCTTTAGACGATTCCTATGCTGGCAGTATATCGACCAATTTTCGGAATTTGTGTTCTGTAAATAATATCTGTAAGTTAAATCTCGCAATGAGGTATGGTAAACTATCTCAGGAGAATTGAACCAATTATTGTTGTTATTATGACCAATTTTATTTTTATTTTAACTTTATTTAAAAAACAATGAAAACCGAATCACTTTTATATATTTTGGGATAGGAACGAAACCCCAAAAATGTATATTCGTGAAAAAAAATTTCGTTTTTTGAGTAGATTACTTTGCTATTAAGACTCCAAGGGGTAACTGCTTTAAGGGCATGGGTGGCCCCCATGGGTGGCCCCATTACACTGAGAGAATTATGTGCATGGTATCATGAAGTTGTGGGAAACTCTGTAAATGAAACTTTGTCAAATAATATTTTGTCAAATAATTTTAGATTAGTCGTTTGTAATTTCTTTCAAAAATCAGTTCGTTTTTTAAATAAAAAATATAAAAAAATAACATTTCGTATTTGTCATAATTTTATATTGGTGACCCCGCACGTTTAACAAATATGCTACGTACAACAACTACATTAACAACAACAACTCCAGGCGTTGCAACTTCAAATTCACCCAGGAATAATATAAAATTACCAAAGTTCTGGAAATTGAATGCTGCTCTCTGGTTCGCTCTGACAGAAGCACAATTCATTCAAAATGGCATTTCTTCGGAATCTGCCAAATTATTCATAGAATATCACTTTAATTCTTCGTAAGTCCTTCACTGGAGGGGGAATATTGTGGGAAACTCTGTAAATGAAACTTTGTCAAATAATATTTTGTCAAATAATTTTAGATTAGTCGTTTGTAATTTCTTTCAAAAATCAGTTCGTTTTTTAAATAAAAAATGTAAAAAAATAAAATTTCGTATTTGTCATAATTTTATAAAGTGTTTATATCTATAAAGTGTTTTTGCAATTCGCCCATTGAAACTTTTCTTTAAATTTATGCAGCTAATTAAAAAATGCTATAAAGTATATCATACATATAACTAGATAGAGTAATAATGTGCAAGGGAATGTTCGCTAATAATGTATGTGTGCTAAAGTGAACCTTTTGTATCTTTTCGTGTTGCATGAATATGTCAAAACTGTTAGCTGTCATTAAGTTTAATTTCCACTAACTCTAATTTCAAAAAGTTTTTGCCTGAATTTATTGTTTCGTTGCAAAAAAGACAACATTAAGTGTAAATTTTCGTTAACGAAAAAGGTTAATTTGTTTGTTACAAGTTTTAAAAATTTTCTAATGCGGATTTTGCAAACAGTAAGAATTTTATTCACAATGTTTACTCTTCGATCCTTTTTGGATCAAATATAACCAATTTCAAAAAACAAAGTTGAAATGTGATACTTTTAATACTTGTATAGAGTGAATGTTAGTTTTATATTATAAATTACGTCAAATATATTCTATAGAAAAAAACTTTAAAAAAAATATACAATTTATTTTTTACATACACCTGTTGTTTTGGGGTCATTTTGACCCAACATTATATTTTCATATTTTTACAACTAATTTTAAGCTTTTGACCAGAATCGATAAATTGTAGTATTTTCTTTTTAATGTAGGCCATAGTACTCATATTAAATGTTTATCTGTAGAAAAAACACGTTTTGAACGAGAGACTTATTTTTAATCTCGTACAGCACTTATAACTTTGATCTCTTATACACAGAAAAAATTATCAACCTAAATATCTAATTAAAGATTTGATTTGAATTTAATTTGTTTCTAAACAAATATTTAATTGAATCCATAAACATTTTTATTGACTTTTAAATATATAAATACGTACATATTTTATTTTAGACTCAATTATCATATTATAATTTTCAGTATAAAATACCAAATACATTTGAAGTTAACAAACAAAACAAGCACACATACAAACAGACTCAGCATTGCAAAAAACACACATACCAACGTATAGATCACACACTTTTTTTTTGAGTATCATATTTTTTTTTTTTTTTTGTAGAAGTTATTTATAACTTTTTTTTTGCCTTCTTAATTTTAATAAAAGGTTTAATTGATAGTTTCATTGCCGTGATAGGTGCAAAATCAATTAAAATATTAATTGATTCAATAAATTTTTTAATTGAAACCCGTTTTTAGTTTTTTTCTGTGTAAGTTTGAAACTATAAGAGATTTTAATGAAGATTAAATACATTTTTTGTTAAATTTGCGAAGAACATTCGATGTGTGTGTAAAAATTTTTAAAATTGGAGAAGACTTTTTTTTGTCATTTCATAAGCGTCTAATTTTGCTAAAGATTCATAATTGTGATGACCATAGTAGAAGCCAAAAATATGGAATATTAGTTTTAGTTACTTGTATCTGGCATGACGAAAATTTCATCAAAATCCCATTAGTCTTTAATAAGTTATTAGCTTTTCTTTAGTAAAAACCCAACTTTTGTGGCATGTTTTTAAAATCCTAAGAATTGATATAATGTTTTCTTTTTAATGTTATTATTTTTTATTATTTATTATATATTATCACTTAAAAGTGTCCTAATTTTGTAATTGTGAAATAAAAAAATAATTACAAACAAGCAATATATTATGATTTTTTATGATTTTAAAATTGGGTTATTTTGAGCCAACAAACAAACACGACAGACGGGGTATAATTTTAAACAGGACATAAGTGTTAATTAAACTAATTGATTTAATAAAAAAAGTAGTAACTACAAAAAATTAAATCCTCTTAATGTTCGCTAATATAGTACCTTGTTTATTCGCTTAAGTGCACAGTGGGATATATCACAAAAATTTTGGAAACTTGCTTAGTGGTCCGATTGCAATGAAATGTCGAACAGGCTTAATCAACGTAATATCGAGCTTAAGATTTTAAACCTTCCAAACACCCCGGAGGCGGCAATATGACCACCCACACTAGCGAACTTTATGCAAATAAAATTTTGAGTCCACGCTATTTTGTTGTTTCTAATCCGATTTAAAAAAAATTAACATATTTGATTTTCAAAAAATGAACATATTTTTGAGACTAACAAAAAACATGCTTACATGTGCATGATATCTCTAATAGTTCCGGAGAGATTCCCATTTGATAATGTGAAATTCTAACCTACTCATGTCCAGTTTCTTCCCAAAAAGCACCAACACTCTTTTAGATCCAGATAAATATGTTATTTCTGAACATATAAAGGTATTTTTATATAACAGCGAGTTGGCTTAACAAAAATGTTGATTTGTATATACTTTTCCCGCCAGCCGCTTTCTAAGTTGACACATTTTTAAAGTAAATATCAATTTTAAGCGCACTGTTAAAACTAACATTCGCCGCGTTATTGCCAATAAACGGCCACAAATGTTGGAAAAAGCCATCGAAAATTGGACCTCCAGATTCGACTACGTCCGAGCCAGCAGTGGCGGTCATATACCAGAAGTCATATTTAAATTATAATGCCAGAAGATTATCTTTCGAATAAAGTAAATTTCATGTCAATTTAAAAAATTCATCTTTGTTTTATTCCATTTCAAAGTTTTATACGTCTATAAAAAAACACCCTTTATACGACCAATAAAATTTATCAATCTATCAAAAATCTAAAGAATCGGAATATTTTATTTTTATATATTATCTTCAGATTAGTTGATTTTCAAAAAATAAAAAAATAAAACGCTTGTATCCCACTTTAGGTGGGATTTAGCCAATACAAAATACGGGACTATACAATACAAATACGGGACTGTTCAAATCACATAGAAAAAAACAAATACCTTATTAAGGGATGCGTCAGTGGGATATTATAATGTCAAATAAATAAAAGTAGATAGTAATAGTAAATACAATTTAAAACTGGCATATTAGATTTAAAAGAAATGCTGAGTGTTTAATGTGGAATAGCATTCCACCTTACCCGCCTTAAGGTATTCCACATTAGCCAATCTGCAACTAAATTATTTAAAAAATTATTGTTTTTTCAATTCAATTTATTTATATCTTTATCATTTTACATTTCATTTAAGTATAATTTACATTGTAAAGAGTTCAAGAATTTTTTCTTTTTCTACTTAGTAATTAGTTAGTACTTTCTAAAATTATAAATTATATATTATCAGTATTTTCGGAGGTAAAAATTTACAAAAACCTATTTGACTTTTTATTAAAACGACTAATACTACTTAACTACCTACAATGATACCAGCTCATTAATATGGGTATAATCAGAATTGGAGCATCTGACCTTAAAATTCTGGGTAAGCCTTTCAATCTTAACTTTAACTAATAAAAAAAATTATTGTTAACACAAGTTATTGTTATGAAAATTTTATTGACTCATATTCTGTCAGACACATTTGCAAAATACTAAAATATGTAAAAAATTTTTTACTAAATAAATCTTTGAACACACGTAGTAAAAAAAAAGTCAAGCATACGAAGTTAAACTTTTCAAATATTTAAAAACTATCGGTTATGATTAGTCTCAAAAACTCAAGCGTGACATTAAATTTAACCAACAAACATTTCTAAAATAGTACTTAGTTTCAGAAATAAAGGGGTGTTCCCCATTACCCCCCCTACTACACATTACCCGAACTTACTCGGGTTAGAAACAAAACATTTACGAGCACTCAAAACTTTATATGCAAAAAGTTCCCTACTTTGGGTGGTCATATTGCTGCCCCCAGTGGGTTTAGAAGGTTAAAAATCAAAACATAAGCTCGGTATTACGCCACTTGTGCCGGTTCCAAAAGTAAGAGATGGCCGAATTATTTCCAATAATTTTGTGAAATATCCCACTGTGAAGTGGACCGTTGATATTTTTCTTAATTTTTTTGTGTGGCTTTTTAATAATTTTACACATTACTATAACTATTCTTGACAATTTTTGACAATTTTTCAACATAATTCACAACAACAAAAATTATCGTTTATTTACCGCAATTAAAAAAGTTGGCATTATAAAATAAACGCAACATTCTGTTGCTATTACATATGGTAACCACTAAAGCAGGCTTAAACGATTCATAACACATTAAATACAATTAAAATAAACTTTAATTTAAACAAAAATTTTTGTCGATTTTAAATAATTATCTAAAAATTTTATATGTTTTAAGAGAGCTTTTTAATTTAGATCCACTTGTTCGCTAATGTGACCCTTTTGAGTTGTTTTAAAAATGTTTGTCTACATTTTTTATATTATTTGACAGAAGGAAATGGTCTATAGCCAAAAAATTACCAAAAAATTGTCCACAGAAAAAACTAAAAACGGGTTTCAATTAAACAATTTATTGAATCAATTAATATTTTAATTGATTTTGCACCTATCACGGCAATGATACTATTAATTAAACCTTTTATTAAAATTAAGAAGGAAAAAATAAATAACTTCTACTAAAAAAATATATGATACTCACAAAAAGAGTGTGTGATCTATACGTTGGTATGTGTGTTTTTTGCAATGCTGAGTCTGTTTGTGTGTGCTTGTTTTGTTTGTTAACTTCAAATGTATTTGGTATTTTATACTAAAAATTTTCTATTTATGCACACAGTGTATGAAAAAATAATATGATAATTGCGTCGAAAATAAAATATGTATTTATATATTTAAAAGTCAATTAAAATATTAATTGATTCAATTAAATATTTGTTTAGAAACAAATTATTCAAATCAAATCTTTAATTAGATATTTTAGGTTGATAATTTTTTCTGTGTCCTATTAGCTTTATTATTGAAATTTTAATATTTCACTTAGTGTTATTTTTTTATAGCCCAAAAACCAGATATATAACCTCATTAGCGAACATTCGCTTACTGCAAACAATTGCATTTATTTTGTAATTTATTTATAAGCTTTTCAACAACATGACAAAGAGAAAGAACATCTAAAGGATATTTAATTGCCTACTCCAATATACTTAGTTTTGTATTTGAAATCATCGTTTTCATACAGATATACATACATACCTATATTAAATCACTTACAAGAGAAGTCTCCTGGGCGAACCCTCAGATTAAAATGGTTACTTTGTAGAGGAGAAAAAATATGGAACAACCATCTTTCATAGCTGTCCAGTCTTATATTTAGGGTTTAAAAAGTAAGGTAAAAAGTGAACCAATTTTTTGTTTTTAAACTTTTTCGTGTATTTGAAAATCAGTTAAAAATTTCGCAACAAAGTTAGTTTTTAAGGCCTAAATAAAGGGTCCGCCATCTAACATTTTTTTTTCAACTAGTGCTTATTTCGTGAATGGTAACACTTAGCTCATGTCTGATTTGATAGATAATTAGTTTTATCCTTCCGCTAAACGAATATGGTCCGTATGTTCGTCATCTTGTGAAAAAAGTGAAAGAAACTAGCATCCTCATCGATAAACCAAAGCGTGAAAAGCCAAAAGCAGTGAGTACACCCAAAAATATTGCTGCTGTGGCAGAAAGTGTGTGTGAAGCGCCATCAACATCAATTCACCGTCGTTCTCAACAATTGAACATTTCGGAGACATCATTGAGACGAATTTTGCATAAAGACCTTGGTATGACGCCATACAAAGTCCAATAGGTTCAGGAGTTCAAAAAAAAAAAATTATTTGGCGGACCCTTTATTAGTTTTAAATTTCTTTTTTCCCACCGAAATTTTCAGACTTTAATTTATTTTCGCACAGTTATTAGTGGTCCAATGGTCCGCCCCAAAAGACTTCTCTTGTTAGTAGCAAGGGTAGTACAAGAATTAAGATGTGAGCGGATGGTTGAATGAATGAATATTTAAATAAAAATATAAAAAGCTTAAGGATAAAATGCGATCAAACATTAAAACCTAAAGACAAAGTAATCATTTTACTTATTGGCCTGCGGTTGCAGACTATTTTCTTCTTCATTCTCTTCATTTCAACACTTACTCAAACTACCCAATCGATTCCAGTGAACTGTACGGAAAACTCAATTCAACACAATAGAATTCAGTTCAATGTTATACCAGTAACTAGGGCAAGGAATTCCGTGAACTTAAAAAACAAAAATATGAGCTTTTAAAATGCGACTAAAAACGCATAATATGTACTAAAATAAGTGCACCTCAACTGCATTTTTTTCAAAAATCGTACACTTTAATAAATGGAAAATAAAACAAAAATTAGGTCATTATTTTTCTAAAAGGAACAGAATCTCACGCAATTTTTAAGTTAATCTGGATTTTTGAAATGTAAAATTAAAATGCTTAAAAAAGCATAAAATGGTCAATGTTTTATTTTTAATTAACAAATAAAAAAAAAAATACTATAAATTAATAAAAATATGCACAAAGATGCATTAACAAGAGTAAAAGCTGCATTAAAAAAACCCCCAAAATATGCATAAAAGGTCGAAATATAATTAAGCATGCATCTTTGTCAAAATATGCAACTACAAATCGATCTTATTTTGTTCTAAGTTTGATGATTCGGATAAATATTTAGCTAATATCAGTTCTGGACTACAGAGAAAAAAACATTTTTCATTGGCATTGGAATTTAATTGGCATTACTTGCTATCAATGTCAAAGCCAAAAAACTACATTCCAATGCCAATGAAATTTGTTTATTCCTAAAAAAACAATTGTAATTGACGAAAAACTAATTGTTTACAAAGAGTGATCTGTTTTGGGAAAAAATATAAAAATTTTAAATTTAAATACTAACTTTAAATGCATTCGCTATTATGTTCAAGTTTTCTCACGTATACACTATTCAGTCTTGTTTTGTAATTGATTAGTCATGCTGGATCAGCTTTTGATAATAAACACTTGATAAAATACCGATTATTTATAAAATAAGTACCCGCAAAAAAAAATTTATAAGGATCTTTATGTAGGCATATTAATTTCTATGTGACGCTATATGTAATCTTATAAAATTTCATCCTAAATATTTGCCCATATAATTGTATCTGTTTGTATGGGTTTAGATCTAATCTAATGCAATTAGATAAATGTCCATTGCAAGTTTATCCGAATTATGGCCCGATAGATTTGTATTGTATCAGTTTTGTGTCTTATTGTATCATATTATATCTAAACTTATACAAATAGATATAATTACATAAAACTACATGTTATTGTGTTCGGATTTTGACCTGTCATTTACATCTAAATAGAATTAGAACCGTGTTTAAGTCTGGTAAAAATGCACTAAATGTAACATTTTTGTATATGATTGTATGAAAATATACACAATTTCATACAAATATATGATCATTCTATTATATCCGTTAAGTCCATAAATAAATATTAAGAAACATATTACTTGTTTTCGGGTTTCAAAAAAGTTTTAAGTTTCTGTTTTAAGTTTTAAGCCACATTACGGTGTCCCAAAAGTGTACAATTTTGCTTAATAGTGCTCAAACGATGAGTATTATACAGTTGATTATGAGCAAATAAAAAAAATTCGAAAATACTTAAAGTTCGCTACTCGTAATTTTTTTTTTAGATATTTATACAAAATTGAGCTCAAGTTTGGTAATGCTGAGCATAGTTTGAGAAATATATTTATAAAATTTCTATAGAGTAATTTTGGTAAACTACATCTTTCAATTTAAAGCAAGTAATAAACAAAATTATTTGTTGCAAACTAAATGATGCTGTCTGTGATGGACCAAAATTATTCTATGGAATTTTTATAAATATTTTCCCAATAATATGTTCAGCATTTCCAAGCTTTTTAAACTTTTTCTGTCCAAAAACTTTAAAAATACACTAAAAAGGCTGCGGGAAAAAAATAAACATGGAAAAATAACAGCAAAGGATACTAAAAACTAGTTAAAAATGACGTTGCAAAAAAAACTGCTGAATTTAGCAAATTTTTTTTTGCTAAATATTAAAAAAAAAAAACAGCACACATAAATCTGTTAACTTTACAAAATTTTAGTTATATTCAATGTGAATTTTAGTTAATTGAAAATAACATTTTACTCTGTAAATATCATTTTACTCTCGACTAAATATTTGTAGACTCTAAATAGCGAACAAAATCTGTAATATTAAAAAAAAAAAAATAAGAATAAAATTTAAAAATTTTACAGTTTTTTTTAATGATTTTTTTATCTACTAATATTTAGGAAATGTTTTTGGTGATTTTTGGAGATTATTTTGTTGCTTTGAATTAACTCAAATTTAGCTCAAATATAACTAAATATTAGTAAATTTAACATAATTCTTATTGCTATTCTTATATTACAAATATTAAGTAAAAAATTTTGCTAATTTTAGCTTTTTTTCTGCAAGATAATTTTTAACTAATTGTTAGTAGCTTTTGTTTGCTCTTTTTACAGGTTTACAGGTGTACCGTCAAAAAAATGTTTGGTTTTTATCCATAAAATGCTAAATAATGCTAATATACAGTAGAGCGACTCAAGTTGTATGGAAGCGAAATTCGTGCAAGGTGTACCCTCCTCAAAATGAACATTGGTATTTTTTATGATGACATCTAAAATATTTCGGCTCTAGCTTTGACCTCTCGTGAGCTGGACCATTTTGAAAACGGGTCCATTTTTGCATGTTTTTTTAATTTAAGAATCTGTTTCCTTACCAACATTTACAATACGGGTATCATAAGAAAGGTTTTTTTAAGGCGCATCCAACTGTATATACATTTTGTACAAGGACGATCATCCATATCCTTTTTTAAGGATATTCGAAAAAAAACGGTTTTTGAATTTTTTGTTCGGGGTTGTTTGTAATAAAAAAGCCAAATTAACATAGTTTAATCTTTAGTCGATTTAATTAAATACGGGTCTCAGTTTTTTTTTAAATTCGTGCTAGTTCGCGTTTTGACAAAAATGCAATGGGGTGGTAACTCTTCGTTTTAAATAGGGCAATATGGGTATCAAATTTTTTCTTTTCCCAAGTACATCATCTTTGTATGTAAATAATTTAGATTTTTGCAAATTAGATGCATTTTACACGGTGCTCTGGAATATATATAAATGCAATTTTGTGGTAACTTTAATATGATAGCGAATTTAGTTTCTAGATCATGTATGGATGAAAATAGGACTAAAGAAAGAAAAAGAAAATGATCCACGACTTTTTGGCGGCATATTTTTTTTTTTTTTTCCTGAAGATGCTACACAAAGGAGTGGCGAAATATTGAAAATAAAAAAACTTTTATATAAAAAACAAACCTTAACTCAAATAATTAGAAAATTTAAAAATAAAAAATAAGGTTAAATAAACGAAAATAATTTAAAAATTTATATATTTTGTGTAAAAAACCATTTTATTTGTATGACTATAATTGCTTTTCCTAATTTGAAACAATATTACTACTATTTTCTAAAAAAATAATTGCTCTTACAAGCAGTTTTAATCAAATAGAGATGCAATTGTTCTATGAATAAAAAGAACGAAATGAACGATTGAACTACAAGATCGAATATTGGTGAACGAATCTAATCGTTCAATTGAGTGAGTCGTTCAATTGAACTAGTTCGTTCATGAACGACACAACTCTTCTTTAAATGCGGCAATACATAGTTCTTTTTTCCAAAATAAGATCTAAATATTTCTGGTATGGAACGATATATAAGGTGGCGCAAAAGTAATCCTCCTATCAGAAAATGCTACACTCAGGGAACTTCTGCTTTAAAAATATGTAGTTGTTTGGGTTGTAATACAGTTTTCATTTTTTTAATGTAAATGTAAGTTATTTGTGGAACAAATAAAATTTTTAACTAACCTTGTAGTTCATTTAAAAAAACAACTCACATCAAATGACTGTTTTATGATTTTAATTCATTTTTTACAGTTGTTTTTTATTATTTAAAAAATAAAAAAAAAATTTTTTGGTTTATTTTTTACTACCATGTGGTTCATTTTTACTACAATTGTTAGTCATTTTATGAACATAAAAAAACAAATGACAATGTTAGTTGAATTTAATGAAATGTAAGTCGTCCTTTTTTTAAATGAAATTTCATTTGTTTTTAACTACAATTGCTGTCGTCTTTACCAACATAATTTCCTAAGTGTATGAATGTGTAAAGATAACGTTTTATACAAAATAAAATATTTTTTTCTTCCAATAGCAGTTTTTTTTTTGCAATAGCACTATACGTTATTATAGAAAATTTTGATTTATGTTATATCTAATTATACATGTATTCATACATAATTGTATTATCCATATATAATTTACAAATAAATATATACGATTATATATTGGATTTGTATCTAAATTTACAAAATAAATTTTTTTTGTAGACAATTGTAAGAAACAATTAAAACTGTCTGCTAAAGGCATTGTCATTGATCAATGCCAATTGTAATGCCATTGGCATTATTTTTAAACAATTATAATGCTAAAAATTCAATTAACATTGACATCAAACAATGCCATTTAAATCATCAATTAATTGGTCCATTCAATGAACTAGTCCCAAGTATGGTGCATACAAATAAAATTTAATTTAATTCTTGATATTACCACCGTAATAAAACTTCATTGAAATGCATTCCCTTTTCTTTGCGTAGTTTAATAATATTAAAATAAAAACTTCAAGAGTAAAAGTTCAACATTACTGCGAGAACAATAGTCAACAAACAGAACAAAAAAAAAAACGAACTGCACCACCAACATTTGTATTTAACATCATGAATACAATTTTGCTAAAGGTTGCTCGATGTTCAACAGTGGCCTGACTGTATTTATAGGATACATTAAATCTACAAATTTTACTTCCTGAAAATATTATCTGAGATATAGGGAAAAATTGGTGAGATTACTTTGTAATCATAAGAGTAATCATCATAGAACGATATGGCTTAATAAAATTCACTTTAGTCTTCTTTACTTTCCCATGGAAATCACTACCCAAAATCATACGGACTTCGTTAAAAAGTTAGCGAAGAATCTTACCACATTTTCCATTCTCTTAAAGAATCTGTTTGCCAGAAACTGAAGTAATTTCTTCCTTCTTTATCCATCGCTCCATAGTCATTGGTATTCACAGAGCAGGTGCTGCATTTTCCTACAATAATACATACACCTCAAAAAATAAGTTAGTAGAACAGTTAGTAAAACGTTTTGTAAATCGGGTATACTATTTTTCAGCAATTTTTTTGCTAAAATTATGTTTTCAGCTACAATTTTAGTTATACTTATTTAGCACTTAAGTGTTTTGAACTAATGTTTTACTAATGTTTTACTAATTTATTTTGCTAAACAAAAATTGTGCTGATTAGCACATTAATAGTGTGGCGACAATAAGATTGAATGATATACGCAGTATGAATTAGATGTCGCAGTGATTAGGAAAATTATACTAAAAAGTACAACTCTAGTAAGACATATAAAAAAATCAACCATGAAAGATTTTTGTATCTGTTTTTCATACATAAAACAAAATTGTGGATTAAAACAACTTAAATTTTGCGTTGTCAATTTTTTATAATTAAATAAAAGACAAAATAAAATATTTAAATTGTAGTTGTTTTTTATTCGACCTTTCCAATTTAATTATAAAAATAAAATATTTAAATATAATAACGATTACATGTGTACTTGTAAACTAAATATTTATAGAGATTTATAATCTAGTGTGGTCAAATTGCAAACAAATATACTATCAGGTAGAGCGAAAGACTTTAGTCTGTCTGTTATTTTTCTTATTGCAAAAAAAGTGTTGTATATATATAGCAAAATTTGACATATGTCATATTTCTTTATTTTTTGTTTCTATAAAGATAGCATTTTTTAGACAACCATTGTTGTAATAGTTGAAAGATAATTTTGTTTGTGTTATATATATAATTATTTATATTTTTTTATATATTACACTAATTCATGATGTCAATGTGGGAGTGTAAAAATTTTTATATTTTGTAACGTATTGTAAATTATTTTTAAAAGAATCACAAAAATATGTTTTATGATTTTCTGCAAATAAATTTTTTCAGTCGAATAATATCCTTCAAAGATTCTATTCATTTTTAGCAAGGGTTTTTTAATTTGTAATCCGCTAAGTGTTGCCAAAACGTTTGCTGAAGCTACTAATATTGTTACTAAAAATCAACTGACAGTAGCAACCCAGCATACCATTATCGGAGCGCTCTTATATATGAGCTCATATATGAGCGATTTTATGAGCTTCTGTGAGTGTTTTCTGCGTGCATATTTCTGGGCTCATAAACGATCGATTTTATGACTTTCTATGAGTGTTTCTTGCGTGTAAATTTCTGAGCTCATAAACGGTAAATTTTATGAGTTTTTTATGCGTGGTTTCTGTGCGCATATTTCTGAGCTCATAAACGATAGATTTTATGTGCTTTTTATGAGTAATTTCTGCACGCTGACAGATAACGGTAAATTCCAGCTAAGCAGAAGAAAGAAGTTACACAAATTGATTCACTAGTGAATATTTTTGGAAGCGTAAAGACAAAATTAAGAGTTATTTTATAATAAATACAAAAATAATACATTATTAAAATAATGAAAAGAGCAAGCTTAAAAGAAAGCAAATTAATAATAAGTGAACTTCATTCAAACAAATTAAGAAAGGAAAATCCAGCATGTAATATTAAAAATAATAAAAGGCTCAAAAATGTTTTTTTATGCACTGGAATAAGAGCTCAAAATGCGTTTTAAAAAAAGAGTCATAAAATACTCTTTTATGCATAAAATTTAGAGCTCTTTCATGAGTGACCAGTTTAGTGGAAAAAGCCACTCAAAAATGAGCGTTTTATGACTGTTTATGATTATTTTATGAACTCATTATGAGCGTCAGCGCTCCGACAAAAGAGTCTTTATGCGCCCATTTAGAGCGCATATGGTAAGCTGGGAAAATACTCTTTTATGCATAAATTTAGAGCTCTTTCATGAGTGACCAGTTTAGTGGAAAAAGCCACTCAAATATGGGCGTTTTATGACTGTTTATGATTATTTTATGAACTCATTATGAGCGTCAGCGTTTCGACAAAAGAGTCTTTATGAGCTCATTTAGAGCGCATATGGTATGCTGGGAATAAACTAAAATTTTGCTCACGACTAAAATTTTGCTGACTCATGAAAATTTTTTGCTGCCTGTACTAACTTTTTTTTGAGTTTACCTAATTAGGGCTATCGCGAAGTGCATAGTAGAAATTCCTATGAATATTAATTGTTAGTTCGCCTTGGGTTTGGGAGATACGTAAAATAAAGACAATGGCATTCATCTGTTACTAAATTACACCTACCAGCCTGGCAGAGGAATAACAACATCCGTTTTAATTGGAACACCGATCAATTTCTTGTACAATCATCAGTCAACTTGTTCCTTATTACACAAATGTATTCTTTGGCACTCAGTCAGACAAAAAGAGGGGCGTATTAAGCCAATATTCACTACAGCCTTCACATAATTAGGGTAATCGTATCGATCAGATGTCTTTAAAAGCTGCAAAGATCTCCACAAAGAGTTTTAGATTTAATTTATGTCCTAAATTACTGTTAATGTTATTTTAGAATTGTCACGAGGAACGTATTAAAACTGTTGGTACAAAGGCGAAAAAATAATATTTGACAAGTTTGTTCTTCCATCGCCTTAGACGGGATTTATGGAAATTCCTGCTAGGAGGGTTGAAATGTATATCCACTGACGGCATCCAAATACCCTTTTGCTAAGAAACCTAAATTTTAAATACTTATTCACAGCTGTATGGGCTTATTCATTGATAAATTATATTTTGGAACTTTTTAAAAGAGCGGCGTAAAATGCGGGTTTATTAGTGGAAATGTATGCTCCTAAAAGCCGCTAAAGTTAAGTTCTTAAAATTTGGTTTGTCAATGCACACAGCATGAACCGTTGAATATAGGAACATAGGATTTGGTGCGCGCCTCGGCTAAAACTGGGTATTAACCAAATTTGTACCACTTATAGATTTCGTGGGAATTTTTCGACGACATTTGGTAGAAAGATATAATGATGTCTCAGTAAGCTTTTTCTGAAGTTGTGGTACACTTATAGCGTCCTCTTGCGCTGATATTTGCAATTTCAATTCAATCATTTATTTATATAACATTTTCAGGTGCATTCATTTAACAAATTTTCTTAAAGAGTTTAGGATACATATTCCCTTTCTGCTTAAATATAAATAACAATAATATATTATGTAAACCTTTGACTTTACATAACATTCCTAAGTAAGGTGAAAATTCACAAAAAATCTTTTTGAACAATTTTTTTGGAGTATTTGCAATTTAAATTCAAAGTTTGACGCTTCGTATGTACTAAATGGGTTAGGATTTTTTTTTAATTATAATTTGTATTTATTGTTCATAATCCGCAAAAAAAAAACTCGAAAAAAATCGAAGAAAATTCAGAATTTATTAGTTAAAAGTTCATGTTAGGCTATTTTTCGACAAAAAATTTCAAACAAGCCCAGATTGAGAAATCTACTATAATTCTATCCGATTTTATGACGAATTTAATTAAATTATTCTATGTATATATGGAAAAATATCTATTTTGAAATTTTGGGGGGCTCGAAAACCTACTTAGAGCTATGGTCTCTTGAGCAAAATTTCTCAGAATCACCTATAGATTACGTTTTTGCTATACGCTTCATCAAAAAAAAATCGTTTCATAATGTATATCCAACTGTAACACACAATATGGTGCATCAAATTTTCACGATTTTTAAGAATTTTTAAAAGTACTGGTGTTTTAGTTTTCCACAATAAAAAAGAAAATAGAGTAATTTTCTACATATTAAAGTTTTTAAAGGGTGTCCCAAGAAGAGCGCAATTTTTAAATTTTAAATAAAACACAGATATTTAAAAAAAAATCGTGAAACTTTATTATATCGTAAAGTAGACAGAATGAGGTTATGTATGGAACAATATATCGTGCAGATGGCCGCCGCGGCTTTGCTGGCATGCACGCGATCTTTTAATGAAATTTTCAATGACCGTTTTGCATGAATGCTGCGGTATTTCATTAATGCAGCGTCCAAATTTCTCTTTTAAGGCTTGAGTCGTCGTCGGCTTATTCGCGTAAACCATCGACTTCAAAAAACCCCAAAGAAAAAAATCTGGTGGCGTTAAATGGCACGATCTAGGCGGCCAATTCTGATCTCCAAAACGCGAAATAACACGACCGGGAAATGACTGATGCAGCAATTGAATTGTTTCTCTGGCTGTATGACATGTGGCGCCGTCTTGTTGGAACCACATGCCCTCCACATTCATTTCTTCAATTCAAGGCAAGAAAAAACTGGTTATCATTTCACGATACCGAACACCATTGACTGTTTGCGCTTGACCTGCCTCATTTTCATAAAAAAAGGTCCAATGATTCCTCCAGCCCAAAAACCACACCACACAGTGACACGTGGCGCGTTGTTGTCTTTACATCACTAACAGACCCAGTTTCGGCAAATTTATCCATTAATCTCTTTACAGTTGACTCTTTTGGAGCATTATTGTGACCCCAAATTGATCGCAATTTGCGAACTGTAGCCGCAAAACTTTCACCATTTTGGTAAAACAATTTCACAATGAGAATGCGTTGTTCATTCGTGTAGCGCTCCATTTTTACTAACCTCGTACCTTCTACTAGCAAACAATAATGCTATAAACACATAGACCACAGCAGACTGCAGAGCTACACGACTACAAATGCCGTTCACTGCAATTGTCGCCGTGTGGTCAGCTACTTATTATTTTGGAAACGACAGCAACATAATAAAAAGCTGTTTTTATACAAATGAATTTTTATTTCAGTAGTGCCAATTACATTTTTTTTTTTGCTTTATTAAAATAGAACAGCATGCATGGCTGTGGACACGTATATAAAGTTCACTTAAAATACAATTACTTATTTATAATACATTATTATAACGTGTAAATAAATTTATCTAACCCCTCTTGAATATTAATGCAATTATACCATTTAATGTTGCGACGTTTTTTGTGTTTAATAAAATAAAATATTTTTAAGCACTAATTTGTTAAATATTTTGTTTTATTGTCAACACTATTTTTGTTTTGCAGCCAACAAAAATAGAAATTATCCTAAGTTGACTACAGCGGCAAAAGTAGTCGGGTAGCCGTGTAGTTGTGTTGGTGCCAAAATAATCGTTTTCATATAAACGTGTGTATTTTATTTTTGACAGGCTGTAGTCGTGTAGCTGCAGTCGTCTATGTGTTTATAGCATAACAATTGTTCAAATGTCAAACAATGACACTTCGAATGTTGCCAGATTTAAAAATTGCGTTCTTCTTGGGACAAGCTCGGAAAGTTTTAGATTCGAGTTTTTTAATTTTACAAGAAAATTACATACTACACAACAAGTTTTTCTAATTTAGAAAAATTTTCCATATGTTCCTAACTAAATCGGCATATAACCCTTAGACCACCGGTGCTATAAAAAATTTATTCTATTATTAACAATATATGCAACCCTGCAATACGAGTTTTTAAACTTTTTTAATTATGTGTACAGTTAAGAACTCAAATTATTAGATGATTTTTACTGCATTACTATATCTCTCTCATATCCAAAATGATCAAGCCTAAAACGTAGGTATTGCGTTAAAGCAACGGCAGTGCATAATGCGCTAAAAAAAAGGCGAAGTCATCCCGAAACGCTTTAGGCAAAAAGTCTGCCATTTAAAATATTTTGTTTTTTTTAGGTATGAGTCATTCTCTATGAAAACACCGAAAAAAATGAAAAATTGTTGCTGGACCATTTTGGATTTTGTTAAAATTTTGTGGAAATGTTCCTAAGGGTTCCAAGAACCAAAATCCAAGAGGATTTAATTTTTGCACACGGCACTACCGGTTCACGCAAAATAAAAAAACTAAAAAGTCTTGTTTTTGTGCGTAGTGGTTTGAGCTGTTAAAATTTTTCTGCAAGAGATATCTACATGATGAATACATTGTTTTAAAGCTGAAGGATTATAGTTTCTAGCAAAAATATAAAATTTGACTTAATTCATACACCCGAAAAATAACGTGGTATTGAAAATAAGCATATTTCATTGGTTTTTTGTGTTTTTCAATGAACTCCAGTGTCGACGCTAATGAATATAAAAGCATAATAATTCTCAGATACAAATTAGACATGTCGGAGAAAAATACAAAATTAAAATTGGCTCAATCTGGCAACTCGTTATGAAAAAATCGTTACTTGAAATTTGGAAATTTTGAAAATTTGCATATTTCAGGCTACAATTTGGTCATGTTTGTTAGCAGATACAAACTTGAAAATTACAGAGTATTTACTCCCTACTTTTAACTTTATAACACTTCAAGACCCGTTTAGTTATTTTCACTCCTCTCGGATTTACAGGGTTTTAAAGAAAAGCCTTTTTGATTTTTTGTATGTATTTTTATACTTCCCTCAATTGTTATATACAGAGAAATTAAAATAAAAACAAGTATTATTATAAAGTAACAAAGAATAATTATGGACTAAAAAATATATTTAATTTGTATTTTTAATTGTGCAAACATCAATAAATCTTTTTGACAAAAAGTTTTCGATAGCATCAACATCAGGAATGGATACAAAAAAAAAAAATTATACCAGGAATTTGGGTGGAACAAAAATCAAACATTGCTGTAGGTGTTAGGATATGATGATCCGCAGTTCGCTGTAGACTTGCTTTCCTTACAGTCCGCTTAATTGTACCTCCTGCTCCGTCACAAGGACTATTGCCATGTGAAGTGGCAAAAAAGTGCCACTCAGCTTCTAAGCCGAAATCGTCTTCGTGATGACAAATGTTGATAAAATTTTTTTATTTTTGTAAAATTTTTGTAAACATAAAAAATCTACTGAATTTATTAAATCAATTTTTTCGGTTTTAGATCATGACAAATTTTTCTCTAAATTAACAGAAAAATTATAATTTTTATATGATAATTTACTTTGACTATTAGAAAAAAAATGTTGATGAAAACCTACTACGGTCTTCATCAACATTCTTCGTGCCATTTAGTGTTAATCGTAAATATCATATATTTAACTCATATGTTAAAGAAATTGAGAAAAAACAAACACACTATAAATAGAAATCGTTCGTGGTAAATTTCATTCTAACTCAACACACAGAGTAATGTGGGATTTAACGTTACCCAATTTCTTTAACATGTGAGTTAAATAGATGATATTTACGATTAACACTAAATGGCACGAAGAATGTTGATGAAGACCGTAGTGGGTCAGAAAATGCATTCCATTCATGCTAGTGTCAAATAACTTTTTCTGTGTTTTTTTCTAATAGTCAAAGTAAATTATCATATAAAAATTATAATTTTTCTGTTAATTTCGAGAAAAATTTGTCATGATCTAAAACCGAACAGATAAAATCTCACACATAAATTTTTAGTCCATAATTATTCTTTGTTACTTCATAATACTACTTGTTTTTATTTTAATTTCTCTGTATATAACAATTGAGGGAAGTATAAAAATACATACAAAAAATCAAAAAGGCTTTTCTTTAAAACCCTGTAAATCCGAGAGGAGTGAAAATAACTAAACGGGTCTTGAAGTGTTATAAAGTTAAAAGTAGGGAGTAAATACTCTGTAATTTTCAAGTTTGTATCTGCTAACAAACATGACCAAATTGTAGCCTGAAGTATGCAAATTTTCAAAATTTCCAAATTTCAAGTAACGATTTTTTCATAACGAGTTGCCAGATTGAGCCAATTTTAATTTTGTATTTTTCTCCGACATGTCTAATTTGTATCTGAGAATTATTATGCTTTTATATTCATTAGCGCCGACACTAGAGTTCATTGAAAAACACAAAAAAACCAATGAAATATGCTTATTTTCAATACCGCGTTATTTTTCGGGTGTATGAATTAAGTCAAATTTAATATTTTTGATAGAAACTATAATCCTTCAGCTTTAAAACAATGTGTTCATCATGTAGATATCTCTAGCAGAAAAATTTTAACAGCTCAAACCACTACGCACAAAAACAAGACTTTTTAGTTTTTTTATTTTGCGTGAACCGGTAGTGTCGTGTGCAAAAATTAAATCCTCTTGGATTTTGGGTTTGCAGACCCTAAATATCATTTCCAGTTAGTTTGAGTAAAATCTAAGATATGCCAGCTTTGCCGATTTGGTGATTTCATACAGAATAACTCGTATGGGTTAATTTAGTGAATATATCTTTTTGGGTTTTTATAAAATCTTGGTATAAATGGGGCTTAAAAGAAAGAAAGTCCACCTTTAACGACCTTTAATGAATTCCATTAAAACATGGTACTTTGAAATAACTCCCAAAAAAAAATTAAATAACTCCCAAAAAATTTTCCATATAAATTAGGACTTATTTTGCAATCTTCTGTTAGAAATTATTTCATTATGAAATAACTCCCTAATGAAATAATTCCCAACCAGGTTTTGTTGGGAGTTATTTCACTACTTTTTGGCATTGGGAGTTATTTCACTTTTTTTGGGACTTATTTCAGTTTCATTTTTAAATGTGATCTTATCGTTGGGAGTTATTTCATTTTTGTTGGGAGTTATTTCATTTGTATTAAAATTACATTTTGGTAAATTTTATGCATTTGTAACGGTTCTTAAAATTGTCGTGAAGTAAATAATAGCAATACAATGAGTTATTTTTCCAAAAGGAACGCAGCTCTTGCTAGAATTTTGGTAATTTTGGTGGCATGTCATAACGTCCAATGACATAATGTCCATGGACGTCACTCGAAAAGTGTCATAATGGCACATGGACACTCTGCAATGTGACAATGTGTTCTCAAATGGAATGACATAAAGTCCATGGACATTATGCCACTTTATGGGTGACATAAGGTCCAGTGTGGAAACAGATCAGTAATTTTGAAGTTTCTTTTGTGTCGCACGCAGAAAAAACTTTATTTCGCGAAGCCGCCTGCCGTGTTCAAATCAGATGTCGAATCCGTTGAAATCTTATATTGTAAAGACATCAAGTAATTTGTAAAAACAAGTGTTTCTGTGTGGCGGCCTTCGGCCGCTCTTAGGGGTTTTTTTCCTCCGTAGAACGCGGCAGGCGGCTTCGCGAAATAAAGTTTTTTCTGCGTGTGATTATACGATTTATAAGTTTAGTTTCATTTTGCGAATCGCAGAATTCGATTCTTTTGAATTAGGAATTATTTAATTTTTTTGGGACTTTTTTCATTGGGAGTTGTTTCATTCTTTGTTGGGAGTTATTTTATTACTATGAAATAACTCCCAAATGTTGGGGCTTATTTCATTTTTTCTTTATTTATTAAAATTGGGACTAATTTATTAAAATTGGGACTAATTTCATTTTTTTGGGACTTATTTCATTGGGAGTTATTTCATTGGGACTTATTTCATTTGGGAGTTATTTCACAGTACCTTAAAACATCCACTTAAAAAAAAAATAAACTAATTTATTGAAACAAATTACTTGAAAAATAAAATAAACAAATTACTTGAAAAATAATTCCTAATATATACCGATATATAAAACTACCGGTAACGGGCTTTTAAGCTCGTCTATCATAAAATGCGAGGGGAGTGAGAAAAAAACACCTTTGCAATTTTCATATATTTTATTTGTACTCTAATGCATAGTAATAAGGATAAATTAAAAAAGTAGAATTTTCAACTTCCTTGCAATACCAGTAAGATATCCTGATACAAACACCGACATGATTGTATTCAAATTAAAAATAATTTTGGGTAAATTTATATTGGTAAAACAAAATCATGATTTTGGGATGAAATTTCGAAAAATTCATCAAAATAATTATAAAAACAGTGATATTTCAAAAACTGCAAATAAGAATTTTTTGCCAGATTTAGATGCAGCGTACATAGGTGTATTAAGAAAAAAGTGTTTCAAAGTCAGTTTTATTTTTGGCCGTTCAGTAGTGTTATTTTTTAACCATAGAGTATAATTTTTTGAAAATGTAGCAACATTAGTAAATAAATTCGAGTATAAAAAAAAGAGCAAAAGAAATTCCGGTCAGAAAATAAAACAAGTTGTATCTCTCACGGAAATCAAAATCAAAGGCTATGCAATGCTCTCACCCTCTATTAACGCCTTGTGGCTGCAGGAAACACGCAATTTTTAAGGAGAGACAAAGCTAAATGGAAAAAAGATTGCTCAGATCATGACACACATGTCGAAAACTATCAGCAGCAACATTAAATAAAAAGCCAAATAATCAATTTAAAGTCGCGAAAACAATATTCATTTTCCTATTTGCAGCCACAAATAATATATTTTTCTCAGTAACTTGGAGTATTACAATCTCTTTATTTTCTAAACTCTTTGACGAAATCAAATGTCAAATTGCACAGAAAAAAACTGGGACCTTTGCATTGTGTCTATTCTCCTAAAGGAAAAATATTTTTTTTAAATTATTTTATTAATTTTTTTAAACTTTTATCCTTTTTTTAAACGTTATCCTTAAAATACCGTTACCTGTATGTTTACAAATGTTTTTTTTTTTTTTGGTTTTCCAAAATTTTGTAAACTATACAAATAAAATTGATATTGGAAACGCAATATAATTTGTGCATCCAGAAAACAGATTTGGTGTTGACAACCGAATTCGTTGCCAATCGAATGATTCGGTTGTGGCAACAGAATGTTTCAGTTGTGATCACAGAATTTTCGTTGAGGCAACCGAAATTTGGTTGTCGCAGTAAAATTACTCATGCATCGGCAAATGTATAGTTCACACAACTAAAATATTCGGTTACCACAACTGAATCATTTGATTGGCGATAAATTCGGTTGTCAACACCGAATTTGAATTTTTATTTTTCTGGGTTGTGTCTACTACAAAATTTTTCGTAATGCCAAAAGAACCAAAACTTTTGTAAAATGAACAACAGTTTTCGTGTATTTTACCTATGGATTATTATGAGTGTAGTAATAGAAAATCCAGTATACAATTAAACTTCTGCGATATAACATCACAGAATTAAACTGTGATACAATCTCCAAAAGGTGAAGTACACGAGTTCCGATTGACGCTTTGCGTAAAGTTAGAGCTGTCTGGCCTTTAAGCGAATATACTGTCATAGGGGCACAAATAGGGACAAACTTGGCAAGATAGAGATTATTCATACTGGGATTATTTTTTAAACGAAACGGATCTCCAGGAATAGATAGGGACAAGAAACAGCACGAACTTGAATGAACCATTTGTTTAAGGATCGATTCGCCATATGGGATTGAGGTGTGCTACAGGATATTTTTATTTTCTCTTTCATTGCTTTGTATAATTTTTTTTTATTTTTTGTACATTCCGAACCACTGTACCGCTTATTACTTCTGTTTTTGATATTGTTGTTGATGATGATGCCTACTACAACCGCTACAACAATTTTATGTAAATGTATGAAAAGAACATTTTGCTGCAGGTTGTTTACATATCTGGTTGCTTGGTTTCTGTCGGTAATCATTGGGGGAATATGAAATATATGAAATTTTTCTTTCCAAAGTAACTTTCTCCTGTTATTGGTATTGTTGTTGTACTGCTTAACGTTTGCTTTTCGATATGGTAGTTCATATTATTGTTGTTAAGGGTTTGATGAGATGACGGATGGATGAGGGCTTATTTGTTTTTCTTCATTCCAAGTTGTTGTAGATTCATGACCAGTCTTGCCAGATTTTTTGAGCATAAAATCGTCAAGTGTTCAAAAAAAAAAATCCTCAAAATAAAGAATATTTTTTATAAGTGTAATAAAGTTTTAATAAAAAAAATAAAAGACAATTGTGTAATTCATGTTTTTTCGACCTTTAATTGTGCAATGAAAAAGAAAGTTATTCAAGTTCGAGGCCATACTTTATATAATTTGTTCTGAAGATAGGAACCTGCAAAACTCCCGAAATAGATCTATCAACACATTCCTGAAAGTAGTCAATTAATAAATTAATAAAACAATATCCTAATAAATAAATATAGAGTCTGGCCTCGAACTTGAATAATTTTCATTTTCATAAAATATTTTTATTGAAATTTTGTTTATTCCTGCATGTTTTTTACATTTTCAACTATAAATTGTGAATATCTGAAATTTCATTTTGGAACACTTTATTTATATTAGTAGGCCTCTTTTAAAGGGTGTCCCAAGAAGAACGCAATTTTTAAATCTGGCAACATTCGAAGTGTCATTGTTTGACATTTGAACAATTGTTATTGTTTGCTAGTAGAAGGTACGAGGTTAGTAAAAATGGAGCGCTACACGAATGAACAATGAAGGGAGCTCGTTAATTGGGTATTGGAGAGACAACATGAAAATGCTGATTTTGCCGATAAAATCATCTTCAGTGACGAGGCCCATTTTCATCTTGATGGCTTCGTCAATAGGCAGAATTGTCGCATTTGGGGAGAGGAAAATCCTCGAGTGATTCACGAGAAGCAAATGCATCCTCAACGTGTCACTGTGTGGTGTGGTTTTTGGGCTGGAGGAATCATTGGACCTTTTTTTTATGAAAATGAGGCAGGTCAAGCGCAAACAGTCAATGGTGTTCGGTATCGTGAAATGATAACCAGTTTTTTCTTGCCTTGAATTGAAGAAATGAATGTGGAGGGCATGTGGTTCCAACAAGACGGCGCCACATGTCATACAGCCAGAGAAACAATTCAATTGCTGCATCAGTCATTTCCCGGTCGTGTTATTTCGCGTTTTGGAGATCAGAATTGGCCGCCTAGATCGTGCCATTTAACACCACCAGATTTTTTTCTTTGGGGTTTTTTGAAGTCGATGGTTTACGCGAATAAGCCGACGACGACTCAAGCCTTAAAAGAGGAAATTGGACGCTGCATTAATGAAATACCGCAGCATTCATGCAAAACGGTCATTGAAAATTTCATTAAAAGATCGCGTGCATGCCAGCAAAGCCGCGGCGGCCATCTGCACGATATATTGTTCCATACATAACCTCATTCTGTCTACTTTACGATATAATAAAGTTTCACGATTTTTTTTTAAATATCTGTGTTTTATTTAAAATTTAAAAATTGCGCTCTTCTTGGGACACCCTTTATAAGCACCGTATTTATTTAAGAATTTATATTAGGTGTGTTTGTTTACTTTTCCAGTAAAATCCAGTAGATGAGTAAATTTTGGGCAACATGAAAATTTTACTCTCAAAACTGGCTCTTGCACAAAAAAGTAAACGAACGGAAAAATTGCAAAAACTTGCAGGTTAATTCAAACATATGAGCGCTAAAAAGCTTAGTGTTGTAAAATATGTGTTATTTAGACTACCCAGTATATATTGTTTTTGGTAATTGATGCATTGCATTTTAATAATTATAAATTCGCAGCAATTGTATTTATTAAATGAACTTTTGTGGAAGCTTTTAGACTTGTTTAGTTTGTACATGACTTTTAATTTTATTTCTAGTTAAATAACATACGAAAATATATGAATACTTGATTTTTGATATTCGGTACCCTGAATCATATGCAGTAAGAAGTGTTCATATATTCATTAGATTTACATCTCTAATATATTAATGTAAATAAAAACAATTAACACAAATTTTAGATAAAATATTGTTACTATAATAATTGTAACTGCACTGATAGAAATTTGTGCGTACACACAGAGAAAAATTTAGCTATTTGCCAACAGAAATTCGGTTATTACAACTCAAATTCGGTTATTACGAATTTCAGATGGTTGGCACAACCTAACTTTAGTTTTCGCAACAAAAAACGTTTAAGTCATCTGAGTTTTAGTTGCAACACCCAAAACATTGAGAAAATGAATGTAAATGTTGCTGTACTAACTGAATTTATAAGTTGTTACCATTAATATACACTTTTTAATTCGGTTGCCACTTTATTTCTTTGTGTGTAGCATTAATGAATTCCTTCATTAATCCAATGAATTTTTTCATAAAAAAGTTTTTTTCATTAATCCTAGCCTAATCGTTATGAAAGTTTCATGTGTTTAATGAATGAAATTCATAGTTGGTATGAAATATTTTCGTTGATATCTAATAATTTGCACTTTTTATGATTATTTTAGCATAGCATTAATTTGGTGGTTATTGAGAGTTGATATTATTTATAAGGTCTTGTCTGATCCAATTTTAATTTATTTCTGTTTTTATTGTTTTATTTTTACAAAATTGTTCAATCTTTCTTTACATTTTTTATAATTAGCGTTTAAAGATGACATATTTTCTTATATGTCGCTACAAAATATGTAATTTTTTATCGATCTGGCTTGGAATTCTGTAAAACGATCACGATTAGATAAAAATGTTAAATATTGTTAACAATGTTGTTAAAAACAAAAATTTATTACCGTTTAGCATAACGTTTTTGTGTAACATCGTCAAAACGATAAGAATTTAGGTCTCGTACAAAACTATGTCGTTTTTCTTAGAGAATCTGTTCCCTGGAATTTAATGACTATTCAAATTCGTCAAAAACTGTTAGCTCTAGGCAAATTTAATAAAAAAAAATTTAAAAAATTTTTCAGTTTTTTTTATTTAAAATGATAGTACAAAAAAAATTTTTTTTTCTTATTACAAGCCAAGATTTTTATTGAAAAAAATTTTTAAATTTTTCATTGATTTTATGATTTTTTTTTATGAAGTTATGAAAAAATCACAAAAAATGTTAATAAAAAAAATACCAATATTAATGAATTTTCATTCAGTTAATGAAATTTTTCATTAAACCAATGAATCGATTTTAATGAAAACGTTTCATTAATACTATGAAGGAAAATTCTATTAGTGTGACTACTTTAATTTGTTTCTGGTTTAAAATAATTATTTTTAGTTTTTGCCGCACTTTTAATTCAGCTTTTGTTCTTTTAGATGTTTTTATTGTTTGCTTAATTTAATCATATGTTTTTGTTTTTCTACTGGATTTTACGGCCAAAAATTTGTTCAGTAAAAATTTGCAGGCTCTTTGCTGACAACTGTCACTTTACTCTCTCAGTAGATGCTCTCTTTTGCAAATTTATGTGTACGCGAACGCATTTCAGTAAAATCCAGTACAAATTTGTACAAATTTTTGCAAATTTTGGGGTAAAAGAACGCACTATTGATTCTTTTGAAGTTGTATTTATTCGAGGACTGTTGGTTTCGCAAAAAATTCCGTGTTTTTTTTTTTTAAATATTTTATTTTTACTTCATTTTGAATTGTCAGGTTTGAGATCAAAATTAAAATGTTACTATTTTTGTTAATAAATGTAAGAGAAGATGATAAAAATATTTTGGGGATCAGTGCTTTCGACCTATGTCATCTTCAGCCTCATTCGAATACACCAACCACAAGAAACTCAAGCTAAACCCAACATGAATTTACAAAATTTGTTCATTTTGGATTTCGTTTAAATTAATTCTAGCATTTGCAATTTTGAAACCTTTTATTTTACACCATATTATCAAATAAATGTTAGACTAAGATAAAAATAAAGTATTTTTTTTTAATTTCTACGAAATATATAATATAAATCCAAAAATAGATCCGGTGATTTTTTAAGAATGACAAAAATTTTGTTTTGCTGACAAATTAAACTTTTGTCGAAAAATCGTAATTTTGGAAGCAAAAATCGTCCAATCGTCAATTAGTTACATTTCGTTCAAATAACGATAAATCGTCAAACCTGGCAACACTGGTCATGACTGACTTTAACATGTTTGTTAAAGTTTTCCATTCTTTTCATTGTTTACCGAGGCTGTGAATCATTAAAAAGTGTTTGCAACAATCAAATTATTACTAAACACCAAATTAAATATTAAATCAAATACATTTAAAATTTTATACTGATTTAATGTTCATAAATTGATATTGATAGTTAGTATTGAGAGTAAGAACATAGAGTTGTTGAAAAATTCCACCAACTTGTCCCGGGACCGGTTTCAGGACTTGTTAATTGACCACATTCTAGAATTTTTTTTTTTAAAGCATTCATATGAGTTCATTCACAGTATTCCTCAAGCGTAGAAAAATGTAAAGTTTTAGAGAAAAAACTCATTAACTTAAGGCCAGCAGTCCGTTTTGCTAATTTTAGAAAAACGTGTCTGTAATTATTAGTGAAGAGAAAATATGTAGTAGGAAAAATTAGTTAACGTTAGTAAAATTTGTATATAAAACGTTTAACATACTTTTTTATTTGAGGTTAGTTTATGAAAACAATTTGTAAGTCAAACTTACAATAAAATTTTAATTAAAAATCCTGCTGTAGAACAATATTCTAACTGAATATATTTTAATTAAACGCCAAAAGTTTTTAAAGACTACTAGTTTTTGGTTGAATTGAGCTTTAGGCTGCTTTTGAATTTTTGACCCTACACTCAAATAAAAAAGTTAGTAACGTCAGCAAAAAATTTTGCTGAGTCAGCAAAATTTTAGTCAGTAGGGTGCTTGCAAAAAATTGCTAATGTCAGCAAAATCTTTTGCTGAAAATCAGCGAGCTGATTTTTAGCAACAAAATTAGTGGATTCAGAAAAAGTTTTGCTAACACTTAGTAGATTAGAAATTAAATAACCCTTGCTAAAAATTAATAAAATTTTTGCTGAATATTAGTAGACTGAAAAAAACTCAAAAAATTTGTACAAAAATTATACTTTAGTTAATTTATTTGCTGAAAATCATAAAACATATTTTTGTGATTCTGTTTAAAATAATTTACAATACTTTACAAAATATAAAAATGATCATACTCCCAAATTGACGATATGAATTAATGTAATATCTAAAAAATTGAAATAATTATATAAAACATAAACGAAATTATCTTTGAACTACTTACATCAATTATTGTCTAAATAATGCTATCTTTTAAAGGAAAGCAAATGCTGCAGAGAATTATAGAAACGAAACGAAAAACTAACAAAATATAACATATACAACCCTTGTTTGCAATAAGAAAAAGGAAACAGAAAAATCTACCTAAGATGTATGTCTTTGTGAACTTATTGCATATTTGTTTGCAATTTGACCACACAATATTATTAATATATATAAACATTTAGTTTACAAATACACATTTAATCTTTATTAAATTTAAATATTTTATTTTGTCTTTTATTTAAATAACACATTAAGTTGTTTTAATCCACAATTTTGTTTTTTTGTATGAAAAACAGATACAAAAATCTTCCATGATTAATTTTTTATATTATGTCTTACTAAAGCTGTACTTTTTAGTATAATTTTCCTCGTCACTACTACATCGTGACATGCCACGACATCTAATTCATTCTGCGTATATCTTTTAGTCTGGTGTATGTGCTAATCAACACAATTTTTTTAGCAAAATAAATTAGTAAAACATTAGTAAAATATAAGTAAGACATTAGTTCAAAACAGTTAAGTGCTTAATAAGTATGACTAAAATTTTAGTTTAAAACTTAATTTAAGCAAAAAATTTGCTGAAAAATAGTATACCTGATTTACAAGATGTTTTACTAACTTTTCTACAAACTTATTTTCTTGAGTGTAGGTTAGATTTAGATTCATGAACACAAACGTTATTTAGTTCCTTTAAAATTTTCGAAAACAATTAAGGGGTCGCTACCATACTTAGAAAAGTATTCGATTTTTAAAAAGAGAATAAATAGAAATCGTTCGTGGTAAATTTCATTCTAACTCAACACACAGAGTAATGTGGGATTTAACGTTACCCAATTTCTTTAACGTGTGAGTTAAATAGATGATATTTACGATTAACACTAAATGGCACGAAGAATGTTGATGAAGACCGTACTGGGTAAGAAAATGCATTCCATTCATGCTAGTGTCTAATAACTTTTTCTGTGTTTTTTTGTAATAGTCAAAGTAAATTATCATATAAAAATTTTAATTTTTCTGTTAATTTAGAGAAAAATTTGTCATGATCTAAAACCGAACAAATAAAATCTCAGAGAATACATATTTTCATAAAAATAGTTTATTAAAAAAAAAAATAATATTAAATTTGTTTGTATTATATATAACATCAGAAAAAAATATGGGTTTTTATGATATTGTTAAGCCTTAACCACACTAGGCAAAAAAAAAAATTCTAAAATTTTGCAATATTTTCAAAGCTCCAATCATACTTTTTAAAATTAATAAAGTTATGACCACCAATTCCAAATATTTCTGGCACGCTGATACAAATGGCGTACTTTATTTTTCGATCTATGTTACAGTTTTTCCCAAATGACTTTAAAGTTTGGCGCATGGAAATGGAGTTTTTTACATTTAACGTTTATAAAGTGCAATCAATACGACTCCCTTGTATTGAATTGTAAAGACAACCCATGTATTCTTATTTGATTCACAAGAATGTAGATTAAACCCGCTATTCAGCTGTTTTTCTATTTTTTTTTTAAATTTTACGGCTTAAACGACTTTTATCGCTAAACTAGCAATTGTCCTTCTTAGCAAATGGGCATTCAGTAGAAGGGCGCCTTTCAGCAAGAAAACGATTACTTTAATATGGGGCCTCATATGCAAAAAGCGCGATTTGTTCAAAATTTTATATGGATAGCTTTCTGAGACGAACCCAGAGTCCTACTTTTAGTACAACATTTTATATTTAAAAAAGTTTTTCTAACAAAAACCATAGTTTTGTTACAAATATATAACAAAACGGAGGTTTTTGTTAGGAAAACTTTTGCAAACATAAATATTTTATTTTATATAAATAGAACATTTTTGGTCTTCAAAGTTTAGTAACGTCATGATGCTTGTTAGAAAAAGACCTAACCACGTGCTTGATTACTAAGAAGACAAGAATGCAGCAAAATTGATTATTAATAGGTTTTTTGTTAAAGTGCTGCCTATTATGGAGGCTCTAACTTTTCTGAAGTTCTGATGAGATCTTTAGCCAGATCGAAATACTAGTATCAACCTAGCTAATATGTTTGATTTGCTTTATTTTTGTAAATATACGGAGGTTGAAAGCTCGTTATAAATTGAAAATAACATAAAAATAATCTCGATGTATATAAAACAAAAAACTAATATAACTGTAAAAAATATTACTTGAGCCAGAGTACAAACTAAAAATTTTTTATATAAATAGAACATTTTTGGTCTTCAAAGTTTAGTAACGTCATGATGCTTGTTAGGAAAAGACCTAACCACGTGCTTGATTACTAAGAAGACAAGAATGCAGCAAAATGGATTATTAATAGGTTTTTTGTTAAAGTTCTGCCTATTATGGAGGCTCTAACTTTTCTAAAGCTTCGGGTTCTGATGAGATCTTTAGCCAGATCGAAATACTAGTATCAACCTAGCTAATATGTTTGATTTGCTTTATTTTTGTAAATATACGGAGGTTGAAAGCTCGTTATAAATTGAAAATAAAATAATCTCGATGTATATAAAAATAATCTCGATGTATATAAAAACAAAAAACTAATATAACTGTAATAAATATTTTTGGTTAAAGTGTTTGTAACCGTCATATATATGACAATCGTAATTAATTTAATTACAATTAAATACTGAAGGTAATTTTAGTTAGATGTTTACAGAAGGAAAATTTTGTTTTTATTGAAAAATTCAACAGACACAATGGATATACAAGACTTCCGTAGTTTCGTCCCCTCCAAGGATTTGCCAGTGATTAGTTTTATGTGCCAATTGAGCAAAGTATTTTAAATTGTTAAATTGAAATTAAATTAAAGTTTTTACTCTTTACTTTGTGTCGTAGTGAATTTCAAACCCACAGCTATACAACAGGCTATGACTCGTAGCATCACCTCTTAGCGAATTGAGAAACGGTCGACACAGCAATGAGTGTGGCTAAGTGGAGTTTTTTCAATCACAGCATTCACAATGTATTTTTTTAATGTTTTATATTTTTATTTTAGAAAGGTTGAGGTCAAGAAAAATAAACGTTTTTCTCTAAAACTTATAAACACTATTAATTTTCAAATCAGACTAGACTAGTTTCTGCCTTTTTTATGGGCAGGCGTCATCACTGATTTCCCATTTAAATTGTATTATTATTTGTGTATTATAATTGTCAGATTGTCTCTATATGATAAATTTTTTTCAACAATCTGCCGGCCGTAAGAATTCTTACATTACAAACGTAACAATACCCAGTCGCAACCGCTTAACGATCACACCCCATGCAACTAACTTGCAGTTTTCGTTCCTATTAGCTTTCTGTTATTGTATATATATTATATTGTACTTAGAAGTAAAATTTTGGAAACATACTTTTGAAAGTTGGACCTCGAGATTTTCTATAATCAGCCATTGTTTTGCTAAAAAATTGTAAACTTTATTTGAATTAAAATTTGTTGTTATTGATCTTAATCATTTTCTTTATATTTTAGGTTACACTAGTTTCTAGCGATTTTGATCAACAATAATTGACAATTATTTTCCATGTAAAATCTAGCGCTCGGTCCGAAAATGAAGTCCAAAAGTAAAAAAGTAAAACAGTTTTTAAGATATTTGCTAAATTTTAAATCTTTACAGTTTTAAAAAAGTGGTTTTACTTAAATTATAATATCGCCGGAGCAAAACGGTGGATTTTAATTTTTTATTTTTGAATTAATTTTAATGTTTAATTAATTAATTTAATTTAATTAATTAAATGTTATACCAATTCTCTATACAATATTTTTAAAGCCGATAATCGTAAAAAAAGGAAATCCTATTGTAAATTTCACTAAGTTGAAAACATTTAAAATTTTATTTCTCTATTTACAGTTCAAGTCTGATCTATTATGAAGAAAAAAAATATTTTACAAAATCAGTTAAAAATTGTAGAGGCAACAAGCATTTGTGTCAAAATGCAGAAATTTAGTTTGTTTATTTTGACAATACTTTGCTGTTTCTTATACTAACTTAACTATAATATGGGGAACTTCAAAAATTCTCGACACTTGTGGTAAAATATTATAAAAAATTAGTTTTGTATGACATAAATAACCTTTTGTGTATATGTTAGCCGATGCTTACGCATTAGGTTGGGGCGATTTGAACATCTTAATGGGCGCTTCGCGTTTCTGATTCTTCTTTGATTCGTCTACGGTGAAAATCGAGCTTCCAGATTTTGACTTGCAAACAGATTTTGACTTGCTTGTAACAATGTGTGGGATGGACATATCTCAGGAAGTAGGAGGAGCTTATCTAAGAGTATGGTATCAATCACTTCTTTGGAAGATTCTCTAGCAGATTAATGCATCAATCATATTTGTGGGTTGGGTTTAAGGGTTTAATTTTTAATTTCAAAATAGGGCCTTTTGCCGTATTTTGTGAAAGTAACCCTGTCCCTTTGCACTTTCACAAGGCCAAAACTGCCTGAAGGAGCGTTCCAATGCTTTTGCGATGTACTAGAGAGTTCTTAACTATTGTCTTGGCTACAATTTTTGTATTGGATCGAAAATCTCAATGGTTTGGCTGTTATAGGCCAAAATATCCAAAAAAAAAACGTGACAAAAGTCTGAGAAAAAACTGCAAGTCAAAATCTGGAAGCTCGATTTTCTCCGTAGACGTATGGTCTAGTGGACTTTTTTGCTCAGTACAATCCCAAGAATCAGAAACGCGAAGCGCCCATTAAGATTTTTTTCCTTTCATACTAATCGACCCACCCTAAATCCATTCGTGATAAGCATTTATCTTTAACGGTCTAAAATTATTGAGGTTTTAAGATTCAAGTAGATTAAAAATAATAAAGTTTTGCTTAGATTAAATAAAGCTATATTAATTTATAGATATCATTGCATTTATCGCATTTCAAAATATATTTAACGCCCCAAAAATTATTAAAATACACTCAAAAAATGTTTGTCATATAATAGAACTTAAAAAGAAAACCACGATTAATTTGGAAAACTTGGTTTTTTTGCCGGATATTATCCGCAGTTAGTGCCTTTATACAGCTTTATATATTGCGTAGATTTCGGCTTGAAAAATACTGCATACATCTCCTAGGCGACAGAATCCATCGATGTTCAGCTCCTTGCAGTAAAAACACTGCCCGTACCAAAAGGTGTTTTTGATCCATCAATAAATAAGTTAAACCCTGACCACTGAAGTAGAAATATTTAAAATAAACAACAACAAAGTTTTTGCTTGTGTGTTTTATTTTATTTGTAATAAAGAATGGCCCAGTTATAATTTGGACGCACAAAAGTAGTTATAACTTTGTAAATAACAGACACATTTTTATAAATTATACACCAAATTTGTTACGAATAAACAACGGACATGTTTGCTGATGCTCCCCATTAATTTTTGCACATCCTTCGGCTTTACTTTTTTAGCACTCTGGTTCCATTTTTGTAACACTATAACTTCATTTTTTGCTTCTTTATTACTCTTCTTCAATTTATTTTTTGTCGAAATTGTGGGCAGTTAGGAGGATTCATGTGTTTGTTTTTCGAACCAATGAATGTTGGATTTTCTAAGAAAGTGGGTAAAATTTCTTCACGTCGTTTTTGTTCCATGGCATCTGTACGAAATACTATTCGAATGACAGACTTGAAAATTATGTCAAATAACGGTATATGTCTTGTCAACAACATATGTTAATGGTTTAAAATTTCATGCACTGGGGGCGCTGTAACAAAGTTATGAATGCGTCCAAATTATAACTGGGCCATTCTTTATTATTTATTAATTGGTAATTCTCAAAAGGTATATACTTTTCAAAATATAAGTGTTTAGGTTTGCTACCTATCAGTCAAGTAATAAATTTTATCTATCTCTTAAGTTAATATTAATAAAAATAATTATAATATTAATTTCCTTAATAAACGTTAATAAAAATGTATATGAGTGTGAAATTTATGACTTAACATTTATTTAACAAAACTAAAACACTTTTATAATATGAACTATAAAGCCACACTCAAATAAAAAAGTTAGTAAAGTCAGCAAAAAATTTTACTGAGTCAGCAAAATTTTAGTCAGGAGGGTGCTTGCAAAAAAATTGCTAATGCCCAGCAAAATCTTTTGCTGAATATCAGCGAGCTGATTTTAAGCAACAAAATTAGTAAATTCAGCAAAAGTTTTGTTAAAACTTAGTGGATTAGAAATTAAAAAACCCTTGCTAAACATTAATAAAACTTTTGCTGAATATTAGTAGACTGAAAAGAACTCAAAAAATTTGTAGAAAATTTTTACTTTAGTTAATTTATTTTGCTGAAAATCATAAAACTTATTTTTGTGTTTCTTTTTAAAATAATTTATTTTTCAACTACTTACATCATTGCTTGTCTAAATGATGCTATCTTTTAAAGGAACGCTAATGCAGCAGAGAATTATAGAAACGAAACGAAAAAATAACAAAATGTAACATAACCCTTTTTTTTGCAATAAGAAAAAGGAAACATAAAAATTTACCTAAGATGTATGTCTTTCCTTTTAGTCTGTCTACGTGCTGTATATTTGTTATCAACTTGGCCACTTATTTGGACTACACATACACGTTTAATCTTTTTTAAATTTATATATTTTATTTTGTCTTTTATTTAATTAATAGACAATTACTTTCACAAGCTGGTGAAAACGCAAAATTTAAGTTGTTTCAATCCACAATTTTGTTTTATGTATGAAAAACAGATACAAAATCTTCCATGGTTGCTTTTTTTAAAGTGTCTTACTAGAGTTGTACTTTTTAGTATAATTTTTCCTCGTCACTACTACATCTTGACATCTAATTCATTCTGCGTATAACTTTTAATCTGGTTGTCGTTCACACTTTTGATGTGCTAATCAGCTGAATTTTTTTTAGCAAAATAAATTAATAAAATATTAGTAAAACATTAGTTCAAAACAGTTAAATGCTGACTAAGTATAACTAAAATTTTAGTTTAAAACATAATTTTAGCAAAAAATCTACTGAAAAATGGTATACCTGATTTACAAGATATTTTACTGACTTTTCTACTAACTTATTTTTTTGAATGCAAGCGCGGATCCGGAAAATTTTTTTCTGGAGGGTTTTTAATTAATTTTCTAATCTTATTTATATTTTGGTATTAAAAAATTTTATTTTGGGGGAAATATACCATTTTCCCTTCCCCTGAATCCGCGACTGTATAAACCAAATGATAATTTTATAGGTTTACAAATTTATATCTTCTTAAAGATACATTTTAAGAAGTTAAAACTCTTAAAATTAATAAAAGTAAGGCGGTATTTAGTTGTGGCTTTTTCATAAAATTTTAAATTTCTTAACTTTTATTTTAATAACTTCTTAAAATTTAAGATTTTTTACTAAAAAGAAATACGTTTTCTAAAATTTTTTTGGAATATTAAACTGATTCAAGAAAGCAAAATTAAAGAATATGGCTTATTTTTTTTTTTGAGTTAATGAAAAATTAGTATGAACTAAAATCCAATAAATTTGCATTATTTTTAAGCAATTTTATTTACTTTAACTTAATATACTTTTTTTTTTAAGTGAACTGTCAAGATTGTTAATTCAACGTTCTGCCAACGCATAACCTACTGTAGCCGACTTGTATTTTTCTGCCTGGGTAGTTATGTATCTAGAGTAAATATTTACGACGGACTATATTGATAATGTGCAAAAAAGTTTAATTTTGTTCATTCATAGCGGCTATGGCGTCAAGTTTTTCCAAACACATTTCGCGTTGTGACAACACTTATAATACTAAAGGGTATTTTTATAGAGGTATAGAACTTTGAAATGGAATAAAACAAAGATGAATTTTTTAAATTGACATGAAATTTACTTTATTCGAAAGATAATCTTCTGGCATTTAAATAATTTAAATATGAATTCTGTCATATGACCGCCATGGCTGGCTTACGGGTCCGAAACGTGAGACTATGCGGTTACCAAACGTTTCCTTCAATAAATCAATTGTTGTACGAGCTGTGTGGCATGTTGCGCCTTCTTGTTGAAACCACAGCTCCTGCACATCATGGTTGTTTAATTGATGAAAGAAAAAGTCAGTAATCATTGCTCTATAGCGGTCACAATTGACTGTAATGACTGATTGGGGTCTTCCTCTACGCTACGCCCCAGGAAAAAATTACACATTCCAAAAAGAAGGTGATGCCCACACTTGCTTACATATCTCATTGCCAAATTTTCAATTTTGAATCGTTCTTTTTTTTTGAAAAATTTTTATTTTCGTGGTTTATAGCTCCAAAATTATGACAAACCCATGTTATCATAACAATTCGATGTTTCACTTTTTAGGATTTTATTTCCGTATGAGTTTTGATCGTTATATTTGAGTGACCTAGGAGATTCACGTGTGAGTAAAAGTTGAATTTACTTATGGAACTACTTCTTTTTTTTAAATGTAAGTACTTCTTATTTTTTCTAGGGAACTATTTACTTATTTTTTTTGTGTAAGTATTTTGTAGTTTAACAATGGAACTATTTCTTTATTAAAAAATGTATGTAGTTCTTAAAAATGTAAAGTAAATGGTTCTTCGGTAAAAAAATAATCAATTCTAAAGAATCAATTATTTTAGTCTCACGCCCTGTTAAAAGAATCGAGTAGGTAATCTAGTAAGGAATGCGTTCTGCCCAAAATGCTTGATTACAAACCCGCTTACCTTTTCGGAAATTTTTTGGTGGGGCTCTACAGCAGCAATGACTTCTTCTGTACGCACCGTACGACCTCTCTGTATATGCATATTAACATTTGGAGTAAACGTGGTGCGAAAACGTTACATAGTTAATTCAATTAATTGCTCTGATGGACGATTATGTTGACCTTAAAATAAACGTAATGCGCGATATGTATTTCGAACAGAACCATGATTTTCAAAATAAATTTTCGCAATTTCGAAGCGTTATTCATTAGTCAGTCTATTCATGTTGAAATGCCAAACCAAACTAAACATAAATCACTTGACAGCTCACAAAATGGCTGCCAGTTAAAAAAGTGTTGCCAACTTAAAGTTGTATACCTGTATAAAAAAATACCCTTTATGTAAGTAGAGACCACTGAAAATGTAGTTAAAAACTAATGAAAAAAAAATTCAAATAACATTGTCATTTGTTTTTTATTGGTCAAAAATTGAACCACAAGTGTAGTAAAAATAACCACCTATGGAGTAAAAAATAAACAAACATTTATTTGTTTTACATCAAACATTTATTTGTTTTACATTTGTTTTAAAACGTACATCAAATAAAAGATTTTAATGAGCTTAATACTAACTAAAATCTAAAAGGCATTAAAAAAATTCTAAGAACTTTAAGTTTTATGGATCAAACCAAATTTTCATAAACTCAAAAATCATCATTGTATAAAATTTGCAAACTTTGCGAATTTAAATGTACTTTATATGATTTCCGGCAAATTAGTAACCCTTGACCCAACTAAATATTATTAAACGGGTAAAAATTCGTGTTTTCCAAAAAAAATCGCGTCTTGTTATTTAAGTTCTATCTAATACATGACAAAAAAAAAAAACTATTTAAGTGTATTTTATAGTTTCTGGTGGTGTAATATACATATTTTCAAATGTGGGTATAAAAATTGATGTAGCTTTTATTTAATATACACACAAAGTCGCTAAAACTCACAAAATTTGGGAAATAGTGGAAATTAGATTACATATGATTTTCTAACAATTGTGAATTATTGTGGTGTTTGTCTTAGCTATCTTCTGCAATTACATACAATTAAATGTAAAATCGACCCCGTGTAATTGAAACTGGTTTTAAGCCACAGCAAAAATCGACCTGACTTTAGATCAAGCGGTTAAAGCGCCTGTCTGAAGTGTAGTGCGAAGTGCATGTGGCAAAGAAAGAAGGTTCAAGCCACGGTCAGAATTGCATTTAATAAATAAACATTTTATATAGATGCAATCAAACAATAAAAACCATAACAAATAATTACAGTATTGTCAAAGGGATTACTGATGAAGGTTGTGTTACCAGAAACTGCGCAGTCTAATTCAATTAAAAATTTACAATGTAGTTATGATTTTTAGAAAAGTATGCTTAATCTTCTCTACCACGCCTATCTCAGAAAACTTTAGCTATTTACCAACTGAAATTCGGTTACTACGACTCAAATTCAATTATTACGAATTTTAGTCAGTTGGTAAAACGGATCATTAGTTGTCACAACAAAGTTCTGTTAATTCTACTGAATTTTAGCTGCAACAGCCAAAATATTCAGAAAGCTAATGTAAAATTCGTTGTACTAACTGAATTTATAAGTTTTATATTATTTAAAATACACTTTTCAATTCGTTTGACACTTTATTTCTCTGTGTGTACACTCATAATAATCCACGCATAAAAATACGAAATTACTGTCAAAACTACAAAAAAATTCGTAAAATGTACAAATTTTCGTTTATTTTACAAAAAATTTGGTTATATTGACATTTTTTCGTAATTTTACGCATGGATTATTATCAGTGCAAGCAAAAACTTTAATTATAATATTTTGTATTTTCTTTCAAACGCCGTTAAAGATAAATG